>VWYH01007185.1:4361-25608 GCA_013399365.1 Pampusana beccarii | reverse complement strand
AAAAAAAAAAAAAAAAAAAAAGGATTCCCCAAAGTACATAAAGTACATACAAACAAAATAGGATTCCCCAAAGTACATAAAGTACATACAAACAAAAACTGTCTCTCATAGAAGTCTATAGAGTGTGATGTTTCAGAGAGAAATTCCTCAGCAGCACAGAACCTATTATTATCCTCTCACAAGAGTACCCAGTTGCTAAAAACTTTTGCCACATTCACCCATTTCCCTGCAATCTCCGCTGCGCTAATTTAGACTGAGCAATACTGTCCAGCAACACTGCTTTTTATAGACCAGCACACTTGGTCCATGTTGCAGGCACAAACACAAACCCCAACAGTTTTGCCAAATCCTGTAACTTTAAAATGGCCTAATTTAGTCCTTACTGTCTCAACTATGACAAACCAATGGTTTAAACTTAAGTCTAAAAAATATAATCTCTCTCTGCAATCCTCAGGCATCCACCCACACTTTAGCAACACCTATCTCATGCTTGTAGCCCAGCACCACTCCTTCCCTGCTAAGTGCCCAAGAGTATTTTATCCATCAGGAAATCTACTGGAGCATATAATCCACATCCTAGAAGTTGCACCTTTTCTGCATCATAATCACTAGGATCAGTACTGTTTAATATCTTCATCAATGATATAGACAGTGGGATTGAGTGCACCCTCAGCATGTTCATGAATGACACCAAGCTGAGCGGTGCAGGTGACACATCTGAGGGACGGGATGCCATCCAGAGGGACCTGGACAAGCTCAAGAAGTGGGCCCACGAGAACCTCATGAGATTCAACAAGGCCATGTGCAAAGTCCTGCATCTGGGTCAGGGCAACCCCAGGTATCAATACAGGCTGGGGATAAAGGGATTGAGAGCAGCCCTATGGAGAAGGACTTGGGAGTCCTGGTGGATGAAAGACTGGACATGAACTGGCAATGTAGACTTGCAGCCCAGAAGCCAATCGTATCTTGCGCTGCACCAAAAGAAGCATGGCCAGCAGGTCAAGGGAGGGGATTCTGCCCCTCTACGCTGCACCGGTGAGACCCCACCTGGAGTATTGTGTCCAGCTCTGGAGCCCTCAGTACAGGAAAGACACGGACCTGCTGGAGAGGGGCCAGAGGAGACCACCAAGAGGATCAGAGGGCTGGAACAGCTCTGCTGGGAGGACAGGCTGAGAGAGTTGGGGTGTTCAGCCTGGAGAAGGCTCTGGAGCAACCTCATTGTGGCCTTTCTGTACTTAAAAGTGGCCTATAAGAAAGATGGGGACAGAATTTTTAGCACAGTCTGTTGAGATAGGACAAGGGGTGATGGTTTTAAACTAAAGGAGGGGAGATTCAGGCCAGACATGATGAAATTTTTGATCCTGAGGGTGGTGAGAGCCTGGCCCAGGTTGGCCAGAGAGGTGGTGGATGTCTCCATCCCTGGAGACATCCCAGCCAGGCTGGATGGGGCTCTGAGCAACCTGAGCTGGTGAAGATGTCCCTGCTCATGGCAGGGGTGGCACTGGATGAGCTTTGAGGGTCCCTTCCAACTCAAACTATTCTGTGATTCTATCACACAGCTCTGTAAGATGGGGCACACCTAGCACACTCCTCCATTAAGGACAACCAAGAATCACAGGCTGGTTGTATTTCAAGTTTGTGCCCATTGCCTTTTTTCCTCTCACTGGACACCACTGAAAAGTGCCTGGCTCTGTGTTCTTCACATCCTCCCTTTAGATATTTACACACATTAATAAGATTCCACGGACTGAGGCTTCTCTGGGCTAAACTATTCCCAGCTCTCTCAGCCTTTCCTCCTAAGAGAGGTGCTCCAGTCCCTTAGCTATCTTAGAAGCCCTTCACTGGACTCTCACCAGTAGGTCCATACCTCTCTTGTATTGGGATTCGTGGAGTCTCACAAAGTTAGAAGACTGAAATCAGGCTTATATTGAAATGTATTCATGTCTTAATACTACAGGTCTGATGACAACCCTGTAAATTTACTATCAAGCAATGAAAAGTGCTTTAACCATAAGGATACTGCTCCAAACTCCATATAACTATTGGCTAGAAAGCAGAGCCTAATATCTATCTAAAATATATTCCCAAGACACATAGGAAACAGCTATGCAGTTCAAAAGATGAAGAGCCCATTAAGTTGTAAAACTTCCTTGTTCATTTTCTGCATCCTAATTGGAAAAGGATGAGGAACAACACATGTTGGGGTTTTAGCTATATTAAATGATTATTCGCAGTAGTTAGGCTAACGCTGATAAGGAAGTACTAGGCCTTGTTCAAGAATGAGCTTAGGACAGCAGTTTGAAGAAGTAAGCAGAAGAATACTGCTGACGAAGGTCATTTTGCAAAACAAGAATGTTTAAGTAAAACATTCCATGCTAATCTAAACATTTGCTGTATCCAGTCATAGAGCTAGCCATTTCGCGTGCACAGCGCGTGGACAAGATTGATGGACCAATCAGTTATGACAATGTTAGAGTGCTTGCTGCATGATCGCGTGTACGGAACTTGGCAGAGTATATATTCACGCCGCTTTCTGATTAAAGTTGGATTTGAACTTGCATCATATTGATGTGTCGTTCTTTCCCGCTCGCCTGAATGCCCGCAACAAACACAGAACTTTTGGGAACTGACAGCCTCAGGTTTTATGAATGAACATCATAAACTTTGATTTTGCAGACTGATCATGCAAAGATGTTTGACTTGAGAAGGCAGCTTTTGCAGAACAAGAAAGAAATTAAAAGCCACTAAACAAGGTGTGAAGGAGGAGAGATCCATCAGGCTGGGACAAGTCCATAGGGAGATTGAGAAAATAACAGATCAAAATATAAAAGTTATTCATTTAGAGAAGAAAGAATCTAAAGAACAAAAATGTGTTCATTTTCCTTAGAGAGATTGCTCAAAGACTAGAGAGTACAAACCTCTTCTTTATTTATTACTGTACCTTCTTCTCTGCTATTTGATTTCCACTTGCCATATTTGTCAAATTTGCTTCTATTCTCCAAATTCCTCTGATAGCATCAAATCTTTCAGCTGTTGCCCTGCCCTTTACCTTACAAATCTCAACCAAACTTAATGCCCATGTGCCTTCTTGCCTCCCTTTTCAGTTCTGGTGTTGGATTCTATTACTATTCTTTTGATTAATTATGACTTCAAATAGTCCTCAGCAAGTCACACTTTAAGCAGAATTCATTTGAATTGAAACAAGCTGTCATTCAAAAAATACACAGCATGACTACTGTTACATTGGGCCACACTAAAAGTCCAGCAGCCCTCTACAACAGGATAGAGAGGATGCACAGGCCAATTGTACAGAAACATGGCATATGAGGACAAATCATTGCCTTGAGACACCATCCCATCTTATGACAATAACTATATTTTCCTCTCTTTTCAGTATCTTGAGTGTGATGTTGACTGTGTGACAAATTACTCTGAGGGAATGGAAATTGCTGTCATCAAAGCAGAAAGAAAACGCTGAGAGTTCAGCAGACTCAAATCTCCACTACCTGATTTCCATCACATAGTTCTAAAAGAACTGACAAATAGAAGAGTAGGATTTGTTTTGGTGTTTTTTTGCTTTAGTTAGTTAGCTAGTTGTAATATTTAGGTATTTATTTTCAGATAAACCTGTCAAGTCTACAGTAAAATAATCCAATTGGAGAAAAGCAACTGCGGTGTAAGTAATTTAGTACAGTAAAATCCAGCCAATGGGACCACAAGCCCACTACCCTGCCTGTTTGGATAAAAATTTGGAGGAAGGAATAAATGAGAAATGAAGGTACACTGAAAAGGAAGGAAAAATCTCATAGATTTATCAAAGATAACTATTTGCTAGACTGGTCTTCAGTTCTCTTCAATGGAAACACAAACTGAAATTCATCTCTTCTATTCTGATTTCAGAAAAGCCTACAATACCGTGCAAGACTGAGAAGTTTAACAGTGGCACATGAACTTGAGCTATTCTAAAAACAATTGACAACAATAATGGCACCATTCACTGCAGGAACAACTTGACACCTGTCACAGAAATTGATGACATCTAATAAAGCAAAGTGCAGACTCCCATAATATACTACTTTCATCAACTAGTTTTAGTCATTTAAAAGTTGTGCGTCTAGTCTCAGCACTATGTCTAAACCCCTGTGTTTAAGATGAACAGGTTGAGTTGCTCTCAGCAGATAGCTATGACTTTTTAACGTCTAAGGTTCAAACATAAAGCATTTAGATGGATAAAGTCCCTGTGATTCTGTGAAAGCTAGGCAGGAGAACCACCATCTTGGGAGCCAACCTTCCCCCATTCACCTCTACCCCAAAAAGTTTTGCAGTAATACTTACATGACTGATCAATCAACATATTACAACTACAGAAAAGGTAACCGCCATCCCAAGGTGTATCAGATGACGCATTCTCTAGCCCCAGGACAGGGAAGAATTCCTATCACTGTGCAGGAGGCCCTTTGTCCCAAATATTATATATAATTCTGGTCACATTTGCAATAAATACATATATATATCCACAAAGGAAGAACAGATGCAGAGAATGGATATTAGCATGATAAGACAAGCGCAGAGGTGACCTCAGAAAAAGACTGAAAGAGGTTGACTTGTTTAGCTTAGCCAAACAAAGCCTAAAAAAAGATGTGGTTGCTCTCTAACCTATGAAGAAAGCAAGTCCCAAAAAGGGAAAAGAACTACTTGTACTGAAAGGACATTGCTGGTACAAAACCAAATATCTACAAATTCATAGCAAAGAACTGTTGTCAGGATTTTAGAAGAGGGTTTCAAAGCCCTAGAGGAATAACTTTCCAGTAGGAATACTGGGCACCACCTAGTGAATTTTGCAATTAAAATGAGTATTTTTACAAATAAAATTTAAATATCTGAATTCAAAGATCTAAGATTAAATTGTGGCTGACACAGGAAAGGACTGGACTTTATCTAAATTGTGTTTTCTTGTTCTATGCTTTCATAGAAGAATTACTTCTCATACCTGCCTTCTCTCACCATCCAATCTCACCCTTCCCTGCCCATCATTTTTTTTGCCTTACGTACCTCCAGATACACTCACATTACTCTCCACATCCCCTCAAGTCCCTTGTCTCAAGCTAGTCCTTCCATCACTCTCCCTTCCACTACCTCTAAAAATAATACTCCAAGGCAGACATCAGACAAGTAAAGTTTCAGCCCAGGCATTCATAGCCTTTCCTGAACACTGGGTTCTTTTGTTGAACATTGAAGCTGCATCCTTCTTCGCAAAAGGTAATCGGAGTGGTCAGAAAGAGGAAAATCAACAGCAGATTCCCCTGCTGAATTGTCTTTGATCATGGCTCTTCCTAGGATTTTCTTGGCCTGACCCCAGGAGTAACTTCTGTAGCCAAGAATTCTGCCTATACAACTGAATTCTTACAATGTGGGCATAAAATTGTTGGTTCTGGGCAGGTTGTTACCAGCACAGACAGAAAAAATTGGGAAGGTGCTTCACACTTATATTTGGCTATGTTCTGGGGGATGCTCCCATGAGAATGAGATGCAGGAGGGCTTACTCACATGGCTGGTCTTTACTCGTGTGCGTAAGCCACTGATGCTTAGCCTGCAGCAGTTCAGCCTAGATTGCACACCGCCGTCTCAAGGTAAGTGCATCCATTTTGGTCACTGGAAATGCACGCCACGTTGCACAAAATTATTCCACTACTATCACAGTTTAGCAAGAAATACACTCCATTACTAGGTTTGTGTCTATTTTTGGATGCAACCTAAATATTGAATGCCAAGTCACAGAGAGGTCACCACACTCTGAATGCGGAAATATCTTACAGGCCTTTTTTGTAGCACAATGGGCAACAGAAGCAAACAAAAAAACTGTAACAATCCATGGTCACGTCATGATCCCAGATAGACTCAGTGAACTACTGCTTACTTTAGCAATACCACTGATTTGTCTCCAATACAGTACAGTAGCACAGCCGTGTAACATGCTTTTATTAAAGCTACATTACAGAAAGACACATCAAAATACTGAAAGAGATACAATTACAGTTTACTGCTATTATGGCCATACATAGTGCTATTTTTAGCTCCAACCTATATAGAAGATGTAAAAGCACAAAAGGGTCTCATATGTCTGCACATGTAAAAATCATTGAAGCCAATCAAGCACATCAAGACCAAGAATAAAGTTAACCTAAATTTTGAAAATACATTTAACTTCTTAAATTTCAATTAACTTTCAATATGTACAGACATTCCTTCTATCTTCCATGTACTAAAAACTCTAATTCCCCCTCCCCCCTCAATTAAAAAAATAAAATAATCAAGGACATTTAAGTTCTTCTAAAATTACAGTTTTGGAGTAGGTCCCAGTGCCTTGAATTATAAGTATGGAGTTGCTCTCAGTGCCTTTTAAATATTTAATGCTTTCTTTTTGTTCCATTCATATTCTCAGGGATCAACGCAAAGATCCCTCCTCAGAAGTTCAAATGGTCACGTATTTTTAACTCCAAATGAGGCAGTCTGAAAGCACTTAAAGACAAAATTTAGTCAACACACAAACTTAAATTTTATTTTTTACTGAAATTTCTATTGGTAAACACTGAAAAATTATAATCCTCTCATTTTAATATTAAATGGATAAAAATATTCCTCACTGATAAAGAGATTGTGATCTGCATAGAAATCATACTGAAGTCTACAGGGATTTGCACTATAGAAAAGTTCTGAAGAATGAGTGACAGCTCTCTTTTCTACCTCAGATGAATGGAAACTATTTTCTAAGCATCTCTAACATAATTATGCTTTATTTTAAATCATGGTGAATCTAAAGCATGTACAGAAATGAAGGTACAGAAACTGCAGCTTCTACCCACTCCTGATTATTTGAATACTCATGCCATCTTAACAACTTGCAAATTTTGCAAGAAATATGTCAATTGTATACAAACATATATAGTTGATTCTCCAGTATACTAGCCACCAGAATCATCAGCACCAAATTAATAATGACTGATTCCCTTCTGTTTCTAAGGGTGGAGAAGTTTTCACAGTCTCTGCTCCACATCTCAGCTCGATTACTGCATAGCCTTTGGATTTGCTACGTAGGTCATGTCTGTGCTTATCCATTTCTGTATATTGGCAGCTAAGAAAATAAAATAGCCAAAGGTGGCACCTCCAATTTATTTTGCCCACTATCAAAAGCTCCTAAAAAGGTGTCTCATATTTCAAGTTTTAAAATTCACCTGTATGACTGAAATACAGCAATATGTAATGAGATATAGGTTGGTTGTTCTCATTACAGAGATCAGGGATACTTTTGCTTTTTCAATTTAATTATTCAGACCATTAATGTGTTGGTAACCTGAGATTCAAGATCGTGGTCAATAGAAACATGGAAAATAGTTGTACCAGGGTGGTTGGTTTGTTTGTTTGTGGGTTTGTTTGTTTGTTTTTAATACCATCTTTGTTATAAGCGTTTTGCAATTACGAGCTACTCTCTAGCCAAAGATACGCCCTCAAGACACTATCAGGGTTCTTGCAGCCAGCTGCTGCATTAAGATATTGCCAGAAAGGTTTTTAGCTCCCCATTACAAAGGTTCTAACTCAGTCTTTTTTTTTTTTTTCCCCAGATCCTCAAAATAATCAATGGTATTCCCAAAGCATACCAATGCATTAGGCACAAATTCTTCTCTACGTACTGCCAACTGCTACTTTCCTGGAGTCTACAATTTCTTACCGAAATATATTGATGCTCCTGCTTTTGCAAGATTTATTCCACCACCCCCCTTTGCACAGTGAGGGAGCCAAGATGTGTGCAACTCTCTGCCACTACAAAGAACAAAACTTTAAACTGATTATGACTTCGGATAATACTAGGTAAACCATCACGAGTAAGTCAAATAACAAATATTTGAGAAAAGATCTTCCCTTGTCGGAAGGATTTATGTGAAAAAACTGTATTCATAAGAGAGAGAGGAGAAAGGGAAAAAAGAGACAAAAGAGGAAGAAATCCCCCCCAAAAAAAACAACCAACCAACAAAAAAAAACCAACCTAGAAATCATTTCACCTTATCGACAGATATTAAAGAGAAAGCACAATTGCTAACTAACTGCATAGTTAAGAGCAAATCAGGAATCTTTTCTAGAACAAAGGAAAACTTACTAAAAAAATCACTGCTTGGAAATTCCAGTTATAAAAGGAATTGCTATAGAGCTGAATATTTATTTGATTATCAAAAGAAGTTGCTGAAGCTACCCTTACATAAAGGTTCAAAGGGGGGCTGGCATTCACATTTATTTAAAGGTACAATAACAATTTCATAAATGAAAATAAACATAAATGTTACAGACTTAGGACAAGCTCTAATAATTGTAAATTAGGATAAAAACAACTGCAGGAAGAAGATTATACCATGTCTGAGGAACATTGGTTCTTACATTTGCCTTAGAAACATCTGGAACAGCTGTTACCACAGAGTACTGGCCTAGACAGAGCCAATAGTTAGTTACTGTTGTGTTCACTAAGGAAATTTGACAGTCTGTGGGCAAAACATCTCAAAACTTCACAAAAATATAAAGATGACTCACAAAACCTATTAAAAATGCAACCAGTGTTACTTTGCGTGTAAGTAAACTGAATCTTGGACAAGTGACACAGCAACTCCCAGCAGATCAGACGTGCAGACATAACCCACCTTGTAACTCCACACTGTGATCCAAGTAAGAGATTTTCTCCTGCAAAGTCACCCAACACACTACTGAGAAGAAACCAGCTCGGTCAGAAGCTCAGAATATAATTATTTTAGATTCAAAAAAACCTATTAATTGCTTGGAAAGACAAATGAGCACTACGAATCACATTTCTTAGAGGTGCTGGATATTGAATTCCTCCTAGTCCACCACAGGCTTATCTTGGACATTGTAAGGCAGCATCTCAGCTCAGCAAACTACCCACCCCTCAACGAAAAAATTGAATCATTGGGGGATAAAAAATAACTAGAAAACCAAACAAAACAATCACAGCCTCTATACAGTGTAGTTTAGAACCACCCATGGATCAGGAACTTGCACAGACTCTTACCATGCCCTTACTTAACTATCTGAAGACAGTGGCTCAGCTTGCAAGGTATTTAGTTTTCACTGTCATCTTTACCTTCAGTTATGTCTGAAGGTCCTAAATATTCGTGGGGAAAAAAAAATATCTTTTGTCACCCCATGACCATGTTTCACCCAAAGAGATCTTAGCTTTAGGAAAGATACAAACGGAACTGAAGTTTCCTCCAGGTGCCATGAAATGACATCTGCTCTCCTGCAAATACCCTCAGTACCTTCTTCCACACTGACAGCAACCCAGCGAAACCACAAGGTCATGTGCCTGGGAGACAAAAAGTGAAAGGAAGTAGTACTTACCATGAGGACAGCACTCAACCGATTACTTTGGACCTGCTGCACTTGGATGCAGGGTCCTGGCACTTGTAACCTTGAACCACTGGGAACATTCCTAGCATCACCATTTGGGACGTTGCCATTACCAGGCCCAACACCTACAGATGCCCTGTACAAGTAGGTATGGGTCAATTTACCCACACCAGTAACCTCCAGCATGTCCGGTGGGAGGTGGGAGCTGGGAAGCATGTGCACACTATAGCAATACTTTCTATAATCATCAGCTGGGCAGCAGCAGCTGCAGCAAGTCCGGCAGCGGCACAGTCGCACAACAGCAAGAAAGAGGAGGAACGCCGCAAAGATGCAGGAGACACAGGCAAGGGAAACAATCAAGTAGATATTTGTAGCATTGAGCAGTGGTGGTGGCTCCCCGCTGTCATCGAAGTCCGGCAGTGCCTGGGGCAGGGTGTCAGCCAGCAGAATGCCCACCGTCACAGTAGAGGAGAGCGGCGGATCCCCGTGGTCCCGAACCACCACAACCACCTTGTGCTTGAGGAAGTCAGTGGAGCGCATGGAGCGCGTGGTGCGCAGCTCACCGGAGTGCGGTGCCAAGCGGAACAGGGTGGAGTCGGAGGAGTGGGCAAGGTGATAGGAAAGCCAGGCGTTCTGTGCATTGTCCTCATCATCTGCTACCACTTTGGTCACCAGGTAGTCCTCATCAGCCAGGCGGGGCACAACCTCCACAGCTACTGAGCCATTCTGGCTGGTGGGGTACAGGATGGCTGGGGCATTGTCATTCTGGTCTGAGATGTAAACATTCACAGTTATGGCAGCACTCAAGGCTGGTGACCCATTGTCCTTGGCTTCCACTTGGAAACTGAAGTTCCTAAGCTGCTCAAAGTCAAAGGCACGTGTTGCATAGATGCTCCCATTGGCCAAGCTCACAGACAAAAAGCTGGTCAGAGCACTGCCTGCAACTGTGGAATTCCTGAGCGTGTAAGTGACCCGTCCGTTCTCTCCCATATCAGGGTCAGATGCTGAGATCTGGTAGAGAAAAGCACCAAGTGGATTGTTCTCCTCCACAAACACATCAAACATGTCAGCACTGAAGACAGGGGCGTTATCATTCACGTCAGCAATCTGCACCCAAAGGGTCTTCTGAGTGGTGATGGGTGGAGAGCCCAAGTCTGTGGCAGTAATGGTGACGTTGTACCCACTGATCAGCTCTCGGTCCAGAAGCCCGCTTGTGACCAGGCTGTAGTAGTTTTCAAGGGAAGGCTTTAACTGGAAGGGAAGGTTATCAGGGATCTGGCAGGTTACTTTCCCATTCTCCCCAGGGTCCTTATCCATAATACTCAGCAGAGCTATGACTGTGCCACGAACAGCATCCTCAGGAATGGGACTGGAAAGGGATGTAATTGTAATCTCTGGACCATGATTGTTCACATCAGTGATTTCCACCAGCAGCTTAGCTGTGCTGGACATGCCAAATGCCCCATTGTCCCTTGCCTCAATAAGCATTTCAAGGAGAGGTCTCTGAACAGCTAAAGCACCATTGACTGTCACCTCTCCAGTGTGTGGGTGAATAAAGAACATTCGCTGCAGATCAGCAGAAGTAGTATTGCTAAATGAATATCTGACCTCTCCATTTGGACCTTCATCCAAGTCCGTGGCATGCACTTGCACTACCAAAGTGCCACTGGGAGAGTTCTCCAAGATACTCGCCTTGTAGACTGAGTGCTCAAATTCTGGTGCATTGTCATTGGTATCCAGCACAGTCACAATGACCGGGACATCACCGGACTTTGGAGGATTCCCACCATCTTTGGCTGTAAGGACAAGTCTGTGAGTGGCTTGCTGCTCCCTGTCTAAGGCTTTCTTCAGCACCAATTCAGGATATTTACTCCCATCCCCGCGTGTCTGCATTTCCAAATGGAAATGTTCATCAGGGCTCAGAGTATAATTCTGGACACTGTTGGTACCTTCATCAAGATCCTGGGCATTGGGGAGTGTAAACCGTGCCCCGGGTGACAGGAACTCAGGCACGTTTATATGATATTCACTTAAAGGAAAGCTGGGGGAATTGTCATTTATGTCCAAGACTTTAAATTCCATCCTATAAAGCTCTAAAGGGTTCTCTAACACGAGTTCATAATTCAGAAGACAGGCAGACTTTAATTCACAAAGCTGTTCTCTGTCTATGGGCTCGTTAACAGACAAAGCCCCCGTGCTTGCATTTATATTAAAATATTGCTTACTTGAACCGGTGATCATGCGAAATTTCCGAGCTGAAAGTGTAGCTGCATCTATTCCTAAATCCTTCGCTATGTTCCCAACAGACGCTCCACTCTCCGTTTCCTCAGCGATGGAATACACAACTTGCCCGTTCGCGGTGCAGCAAATAAGGCAGAACATCATTAAATAGCCCCGCATTCTTCCTCTCCTGGCTCAGCTCCCTGCAGACCAGCTCAGCAGGAACATAATCCAGAATTTCAGCAAACCCCCCCTTGAAGTTCCAAGCGCGAAGCCAACGGCCACCGGGGCGCAGGGGCGGGCAAGGCGACAAGTTAGCAGGAGGCACCCCGGTGGCTTCACGCACACACACACACACCGCCCCCCCCGCGCCCCGCCGGTTGCCGTGCGGGGAGAGGCGGCAGCTCCGCTGCGCTGCGCCCGCCGCCGCCGCTCGCTGTGACCGGTGCGGCGGGACCGTGCGCGCCTCGTACACACGGGTGGCGGTTGTGGCGCCACCTAGAGGCCTCGGTGACACGTGCGCCGCCGGGGGAGGCGGCTGCGCTCCGGAAAAAAAAAAAAAAGGGGGGGGGGGGGGGGGGGGAAGGAGCCGCCGGCCGGCGGCTTCTTCCACACACCCCCCTTCTTTTTTTTTTTTTTTTTTTTTTAAACTCCCACAGAGATCCAGGGTGGCTCCGCGTCCCCGCGGCACGGATATATTTCCATGAAGGAGATGCGGAGCAGACCCTGCTCCCTCCCTTTCTCTTGCAGGAGGGGCAGGCAGGGAATGTCAGAGTAGCGCGGTGGAAGAGAAACGCGGATGAGAAGTGACAGGCATTGGCTAAACATGGGTCAGCACAGCCCAGACATGCTCCAGCTGAGCACAACATTTCCCAGAGGGGTTTTAAGAGCACAATTAAAGGAGGCAGTCGACTCTACCCTGTTAAACTCTACCCTGTTAAACTTTTTTTTTTTTTTAAGGAAGGGAAGAAAAACGCAAAAAATAATTTTTAAAAGCCTCTTTCCTGCTTCACCGTCTAGACAATGTCAATGAACACGGATTACTGGAGAGAAGAAGGTTCTCTCCCTTGACAGACCGCAGTTCGATCACCCGCAGCCACAGACGAGCTCACATCCAGCCCACCAAAGCAGGATGGGGATGGCCCAGGTGGGCAGGGGAAAGTGGGAGGCTGCAGCTAGTCGAATTACTTGTAGAGAAGTAAATAACGGTGCCAGAGAAGTCTTGCATTTAGGACAAACCCAGCAACTGTACAGAGAGACGAGCTGATACCACACAGAGATAGCACATCACAAGTGGAAAAAAAAAAAAAAAAAAATCAAAGCTCTCTGCTCCCCTGACTTTCAGCATTGAGGGCACAGTTACCAACTACCCCCTAAGCAGGCAGGAGATGGCACAAAGCCGTCCAAATACTTTCCTGGAAATCTTCCTGGAATGACCTTCAGCAGTAATTTAGCCCTGACAACCCCTCCAGCCACCTCCATTTCCAGCTTCCTTCTGTGAGAGTTTATTATCCTGAGATCCTGATCAATCAAAAGCAAGAGGCTCTGAATGTGCTGCAAGGACAGATCTTAACCATTCTTGTGTTCACTGTGCTTCTTTATGCAGCTGAGAATTTCTAGTCAAGTGAAGAAGAACATTTCAACCATTCATAATATCAGGGCTTTTTAAAATAGGAGAAAACGAGGAGCACAGCCAAAGTTGTACATTACATTAAAAAAAAAAAAAAAAATCGATACATGTGTTTGTAATCTTACAACTCAGCAAAACCTCACACTGAGGTTCCTATCCTGTCAGCACTAGAGCAAACCTTGGTCAGCCCCAGCACAAGTATTTGTGGATATTACGACTTCTTAACGCCAGACGACCCTGGTAGTACCCGAATGTTGCATTTTACTTCTACTGTGTTGACACTATAGCACCCATTAGAGATGGGAGGGGGTGCAAACAGAGCGAAGTGGGGAGGGCAAGCTGAGTGCAGGAGCTGCAGAGCTGGTGATTAACCACCTCAACTCACACACTCACACACACTCACAAATTTAGCCAATGGACTATTGCACACACAGTATACAATGTAAATATGTATGGTACACTATTTACCTTGTTTTTTTGTTTTGTTTGGTTTTGGGGTTGTTTTTTTTTTTAGCTTGTTAACTGCAGAAATCACCAGTTCCCACTTAGCCACCATAGCATGTTATCTAGGACACCCCTCTCTGCCCCAAATATTCCCTAGGCTCCTTTTCTGCCAGGATATGACATCATCTACAACATACGGAAAAGTTGCTGGTTTTACTGCTCTGTAGTGATGCACAGTCATTATAAACACCTGGAACCAATGCAATAAAACCTATTAAAGTCACAGGAAACACTGATAAATTCCCCTTAACATTGGCCTGGGGCAAAGATAAATCCATCTGCCTGGGCAGGCTAGGGCAGACGGGTGTTGGTGTCCTAGGTGCACACACAGGTAAAACATGCAGACTCTATTCCCCTAAGAATATTGGGGCCAAGATCCTCCTGTTAAACAGATAACCATACTCAAAGGCAGATTTTCTTTAAATCTTACTATTAGAATAACAAGCTGTGGTTGTCCATACTGGTGCCTGAAATACCAGCAGTGCCAGAAGAAACTGATTAATGAACAACGGCCAAGATCAAAGTAATTGTACATGCGCCTCTTTCCAAGGTGTACTCACCTTTTAGAAGCATCTGGCAGTCTACACCAATTTTGTCTTTAATTCACTAATTTACTACTCATTTACCATCTGAAATAACTTCTCCAGCTCCCTGCTGTGCCTTTTATTTTGTAGTGTTGCCTAACATTTGATTGCAGGGCTCTAAGGAAACCTGCCTTTGATTTTCTTTCTTTTTAACACCACTTTTAAATCTTACAACCCTGCTTCAGTATTTCGGCATCTCTTGTCCTATGGTCCTTTTCCACTCTCTGCTGCGGACAGTGACATCCCCAGCAGTCAGGCAGCTTCACTCACCGCAACACACGTCTTGCTGGCACCATCTCAACACCCAGCTCCTAGCACACCAGCTTCCCAGTCCAGTCTGGATGAGGACCTGATCCACATACTGCTCAGGCAGACAGCTCTGGGTCATGGACAAAATCCAGTGCTTAGTAATATTGAATATCCACGGCCAGTTACACCACAGCCAGTCCTGCCGTGAAAGGAGTAATGCCGTTGTGCCACAGCGAAATAACTCAACCTTGGCCTGTTCATGAAGCTACTGCTCTGCTCAGCAGAGTCCCAGGCCCGTTCCTCCCTGTGTGTTTGTGCTCTACGTCTCATATCCAGCTGCACCAGGGGTCTCATGGGTGCCTTTCCATTCACTTTCTTCACTATCACTCTCATTTGGCTGTTCTTCCACCTAATCCCTCTTTTCAGGGTCTCTAATCTCAAAGGTCTCCTCCCCATCTCAAGTCGCTTACCCTAATTACGTTATTTGCACATCAATCGTATTAAACACCTTTAATGTAGACACTTTCGTTGGTATCACAGCAAATAATGTAGCCACTGTTTAAAATTCTTCATTTCTGATCTCGCGTTTGCCTTCAATCTGCCATCTCCACATAGTTACCTAGTCCATTCCCTCGATTTGACCCAACCTTAAAGCCGGTTTGAACTGAGTCATTCAACTCTTCGTGATGCCAAGGGCATGGTCCAGGTCCTCCGCCGTCTCACCCACCACCATACAACCCCTCTCATCATCTCCCGTTCCTCAACATGCTCACAGAGCATTTCCTCCACGTCCCTCCACCCAACAGGCAGCTGCACCACTGCATTTACACAGGCCCTGAGCCTCGAGCATCCCTCACGTACTCTTTCTCCTGCCCTGTTTTATATTTTCAACTAATCATTCCCTTTTCGGTCAATAAGACGTCATTAGTCCAGCTGTACGCATTGTCCTTGAAACAATGGTAGTGGCAAGAATAAATTGTTAAGCGAGCAAAGCCACATAAAGGAGGTGAATAGCAAAACCAGGTTACCTCGGGGGTGCTGAGCACATGGTTGCACCACACTCGTGTTTGAATATCATTATCTACGTCAGCGATTATTTAAAGGTTCCGCGTTCACAGACAATGCATCAGACGCCGTGCAGACGCGGAGCGCTGCCTTCGGCAGAGGTTTGCAGAAAGCAAACACGGTCCGCTCAATACTCAGGCTTGGGAAAATCCCAGGGGCGCCCACCAGAACCGAGGGGGCCGGCTGGTGCTAAACTGGGACACGGCGATTTACCAGGAGACAGCAAAAGGGGCTGAATCCGTTCGGGAGAGCAGACGGAGCGGCAGCCCGGCGGTTCCTCCTGCGAGCGGAACCGATGAGAGCCCCGCGGCGGCAGCTGTACCGGCCCGACCGGCAGCTCCAGCCCTCATCTCCACCCGGAAAGGAGCACGTGAAAAGCTCGTACACTGACGGGCGCCCGACAGTAAATACAAACTGCCTACAGACAGAGCCATAAGCAGGAGAACCTTCTCGGACCGAGCCCAAATGGCCAGCGCGGAGCCGCCGACGGGGGTGCAGGGACCCCGCTAGCGCCTGTCTTATGTGAGCTGCTCTGGGCAGAGAGGAGCGCAAGGACGGTGGTATCCCAAGCAACACCGGGCCCTCTCGCTGGGGACTCGGCGTGGCAGGCAAGCCACGCTGTCCCCCGTGGGAACTGTCACCCGTGGGAGCCTCCCCCCCCACCCCCCCGCCGCACCGCAGCGCGGGGCTCATCCGCCGTTGCTATCGCAGCTCCGACTCCCCCCTCTCTCCCCTCCGCGGATGCAGCCTGTGCGGGCTGGCAGAGCGGACAGCGATGTCAGAATGCCCCTCAACAAGCTACAGGAACTCACAGCGGGAGCGGAGATGACTAAAAGGCGCTTGGGAGAACAATCTTGTAGGCAGAGGATCTCTAGATTTCAGGGAATCCCACGAAAATCCTCGTTACTCCACATCAACCCACAGAAATACGGACTCGCAACGTGCTATTCGCTATATCACAGCCAAGAATCAACCCCTCTTGAACACGAGGGTTGAGACTGCTCTATTTACCCCCCGTTACAAACCAGCGGGCTTGGCGGAACCTGCCGGGGGCGGGGGGCACCAGCGACAGCGGGTACAAGGAACCGGTTCCCGTTCGTGCGGCAGAGCAGCTCCGAGCTGAACATCCGGCGTCTCTCCTAACTCCTCCGGCAGTCCTGCTGGGCATTTCCCTGCCTGTAAAATTCTCAGTTGTGAAGCTGCAAAACAACCTCCGGCCACCACGGCGGCGCCGGAGCTGCCGCCGCGGCTGCGCAGCCGCTCCCCGCCCCTTTCGCTCCCAGAGCCGCGCACGAAAGCGCTCGACAGCGCAGCCGGCTGCCGCCACCGCACCCTGCCCGGTAACATCAGCAACATCGTTCTCCGACACAATATGAGGCGGGAATGACAGCCTGGGCTTGCAGCGACTGGCAGCCCTGCGCCAAGGTGTTCTTTTTTATTCAAGACACCGACTGGAAATTCTAGTGCATTCTGTTCACGACTCCTGCCCAGACTATGCTACGAAGTAAAAGCATCCATGAGCTCTGTTTCTGCAGTTATGATTGCTTTATGTTTCTCAAAGAAATACTGAAATACTTCCTGGCAGTGTACGTCAATAACAAATCTCGTTCAGATCTTCCGTTCGTTACTGCAGTCAGAGAAACCATACAGAAGCCCAAACTTCCCCTGTGCCAAACGATCGACATTGAGAGACTCCACATCACCCTTCATCATAGCCCAAGGAAACGAGTTGCTTTTCACATCTGTGGGCAAGTGCTGTGCTTTTCCACCCTCTTCTACACAATTAAACCTTCTTAAAAACTTAATTAGAAGGTTCTCCTTAAGGAGATCACAGTTTGCTGTCCCTACCTTCTTTCGCATCAGTGAATCAAGGAAAGAAAGCGGCAGCCCTGCGATAAGCCTTGCTAATCGCATGCGAAGGTAATTCACTCATACTTAACAGGTGATGACCCACTCCCCTTACACACAACAGCTATCGGACACGATGAAAGGAGACTAGAAACACAATCCCCAGCAAATACACAAAGAACTCCAACGTAAAGCCCTTGCTAAAGAATCTAAAACAGATGCAGGAAGGAAAAAGAAAAATGTGAGCGTCGCCCACGAATTTCTATGTACCAGTACGAGATAAACCACTCAAACGATTTTTTTTTTCTCCCAAGACGGACATGAAGTTTTAAACGTTCTTTAATGGATTTCCGTAGCCCTTTAAATACCGTTCTTGTCAATTTGGAACCAACTATCTACGATTTTATTTTTTTTACTCCACTTCCTTCGTGTAAAACATTTCCATTAGTACAAAACCCAACAAAACGTACATTTATAAAAGGAAATACATCGTGATAAAGATATCACTTTGACAAAAAAATATGTTAGTTCTTCAAACGCGTGTCTGCTGAATTGAACGCGTAGCAGAAAGAAGAGTAATATAAAAGTACTGCCTGTTCTTACTACCCCGGCCGTCCTATAAACTTTGTAGACTCTCAACTCCCACCAACTTAAAAATTTTCGACTCTCCACAGCACGTTTCTGGGGTGGATGAGGCAGAACAGACGCCACACCACCACGAAGAGAGTGAAATCAGGTCGTGGGGAGTAGTGCAGGGAGACTGGGGAACACTCCCGCCCTCAAACAATTCTCCAGTTTTTCATGAGGCATCCTGTACCTCTCTCCACTCTCCTCCACATTTTCACAGAACTTGTAGTTAGAGCAGTACTCACGAGCTCCACCAACGTTTCTCCCTTTCAGTGCATAACTAACAAATCACGGCTTTTAGCTTCTTAAGACTGGTAAAACCGAGCAACCAGCGACGGTCTGAATCAACAAAAACACCAAAGATCCTTAGTGCACGTGAACAAAATATTCATAGAAGCGTAATCACACCAGGCTTCAAAGATAATTAGTACCCTAATTACAGTCGTCCTGAGGGAATTACCAAACTCCTGTGTACCTCCCGAGAGATTTCACACATTGAAAACCTCAAAAAAAAAGGAAATAGAAGATCTGGTAACACCTACTACTCCCATTTAACACTAGGAAGCAGCAGAGGACAGAAATCTTACAACGTTAAAACCAACTTTAATCTCAACGTCGGACGCAAGAAAACAAACAAAAAACATTGCAAATACACTTACCACTGCTGAAGCAAGTGGGGAAAGAGACGGAGCCTTCCCACCAGACCCGTTTTCTGCCGCGGGGCCAGGCGGCGGTGGGAAGTTGGGGCTGAAAACCATCAGGTCGCACTTGCCCGCGCCGTCCGCCACGCACAGGCTCCGGCTCTGGCGCTGCGAGTACGACCAGCTCCCCACTTCGCTGGCGCACACCAGCGTCGCCGGCCCGGGCCCCGACAGCACGCCCGCCCGCGGCGCCCACCGCGACGCCCCGTACAGCACCACCGCCAGCAGGAACAGGCTCGACACCGCGCAGATGGCCACCACCAGCCACACGTTCGTCGCCGCTGCCGCGCCTCCCTCCGCGCCCGGCCCCGCACGCAGCCCCGTCCCAGACCCTGATGACGACGACGAGCCCGCGGCCGACAGCGCCGCCTCGGCACCCTCCACCAGCGACACGCTCAGCGTGGCCGTGGCCGAGCGCGCCGGCTCCCCGTGGTCCCGCACCACGATCACCAGCCTCTGCCGCGGGCCGTCCGCCTCCTCCAGCGCCCGCGCCGTGCTCACCTCGCCGCTGTACAGCCCCACGCGGAACGGGCCCTTCCCCCGAGGCTCCCACAGCTCGTAGCGCAGCCACGCGTTGTAGCCCGAGTCCGCGTCCACCGCGCGGATCTTCGCCACCACCTGCCCCGCCGGCGCCCCCCACGCCGCCCACGCCCACAGCGCCCCCGAGCCCGGCCCCGACGCCGCCTCGCCCGCCAACCCGGGCCCCGGCCCGCCGCCGCCAGCCGGCAGCAGCGCCGGCGCGTTGTCGTTCTCGTCCACCACGAACAGCTGCACCGTGGCGTTGCCGCACAGCGGCGGCTCCCCCGCGTCCACCGCCCGCACCTCGAACTGCAGCACCTGCACCTCCTCGTAGTCCAACGGCTGCAGCGCCCACACACGCCCGCTCTCCGCGTCCACCGACACGTAGCTCGACGCCGGACGCCACCCCCCGCCCGCCGACGCGCCCCCGCCCGCGCCGCCCTCCCACACCGAGTACCGCACGCGCCCGTTGTCCGCCTCGTCCGGGTCCCGCGCCCACAGCCGCGCCAGCTCCGCGCCCGCCGCGTTGTTCTCCCGCGCCAGCACCGTGTACACGGCCTGCGCGAACGCCGGCGCGTTGTCGTTCACGTCCGACACCGGCACCCGCACCCCGCGCCGGGCGCGCAGCGACGGCGACCCGCCGTCCTCCGCCCGCACCTCCACCTCGTACTCCGACACCCGCTCCCGGTCCAGCGCCTCCCGCAGCACCAGCGAGTACGACCCCGCGAACGTCGACACCAGACCGAACGGCGACGCCGGCCACACCGCGCAGCGCACCCGACCGTTCGCCCCCGAGTCCCGGTCCGACACGCTCAGCAGCGCCACCACCGTCCCCACCGCCGCGTCCTCCGACACCGGCACCGACAGCGACGTCACCCACACCTCCGGCGCGTTGTCGTTTACGTCCAACACCTGCAGCTCCACGCTACAGTGACTTGACAGCGGCGGCGTCCCTTTGTCTCTTGCTTCTACTGTCACCTCGTAACTGTCCTTTTCTTCATAGTCTAACTTTCCTCGGAGTCTGATTTCTCCGTTATTTTCGTCGATAGTGAACATTTCTTTAATTTCTGCAGTGACGTGTCTACTAAATAAATAAATAATATCACTATTGATTCCTTCATCCAAATCCGTGGCACCAAGCGTCAATAATAGAGTCCCGGGTTCTGAACCCTCTACAACTTTCACATTATAAACTGACTGGTTGAACTGGGGCGCGTTGTCGTTCGCATCCAACACCGAGATCACCAGCTCCATCGTGCCCGTCAGAGACGACCGGCCCCCGTCACTCGCCGTCAGCACCAACCGGTGCACAGGCAGCGTCTCGCGGTCCAGAGGTTTCGTTAGAATAAGAGCCAAAGATGCTCTCTGTTCGTTATTCCCCTGATGATCAAGAGTGAAATGGTCGGTGGGGCTGAGAGCATAGGAAATCTGCGCATTAACTCCAATATCTGCATCCGACGCGCCCTCCAGAGGGAACCGAGATCCCGGCAGCGACGATTCCGCGATGGTAAAGGCTTCTTCGTTCTCACGGAAGAGCGGGGCGTTGTCGTTGATGTCGGTGACCTCCAGCTCCACGTGGAACACGCGCAGCGGCCGCTCCACCAGCACCTCCAGGCGCAGGGCGCACGGCGCGCTCTTCCCGCACAGCTCCTCCCGGTCCAGCCGCGAGCTCACCACCAGCGCCCCGCTCGCCCCGCTCACCTCCACGCTCGCCCGCCGGCCCTGCGACACCAGACGCAGCCGCCGCGCCTCCGCCTCGCCCGCCTCCAGGCCCAGGTCCTGCGCCAGCCGGCCCACCACCGTCCCGGCCTTGGCTTCCTCCGGCACCGAGTACCGCACCTGCCCGCCCACCAGCGCCCAGGCCGCCTGCAGCACCAGCACCCGCAACACGG
>VWYH01007184.1:594287-710462 GCA_013399365.1 Pampusana beccarii | reverse complement strand
CCAGGCCAAACAGCCCCAGTGCCGGCACTTCTCTGCCTGCCCAAATGTCAAGTAACTGCTTCCCAGTGGAATTTTAATCAGAAATCTCAGAATTTATTTTCTTTAAAACAGACGCATTAAGAAAAACACATCACCACAAAGAGGCACATGGTGTTTAGTTGATAGCATTAATTCTGTAACCCAAACAAAGAAACTAATCCACTTTGAGTAGTTAATTTTTTTTTCCACTGTTTACATACTTTACTGAAGTATTTTTGTACCAGAGCCTCAGCAAGCGCCTTAGAATATTAATGAGTGAAGCCTGGCAGCACTTCGTGTTGGTACATGAGAAAGTAACATCGTTCCCATTTTAGTAACAGGGAAACTGAGGCACCAGGATTATTCAGATCCAGGTACCTGCGGAAAGAAAACTCCTGGATCTTGATCCTCTTCGACAGGTCTTGATGGAGCGAGTAGCCTTTCTCCTTGTTAGATGGCTGGTGATCGTGCTGAGCACTGTTTGAAACCTGGTCAGGTTTTTTTCGTGTTTAAATTGCTGCAAAATAGGTGACATCTATCCAGCTATATTGTCATTATGATCACCTTTACTCAAAAAACCCACGTCATTAATGGTTTTCCTTTTTAGAACAAAAAGCGACAACAGCAAGAAGTGCGTCTTCAATCGCTCCAAAGACCTTTGGAAGGCTGTCTCATTATACCCAAATTACTGCAATTGTTCCCTTGATCTCTGCAAGGGTAAATTCAGAAAACCTGTAGCTTTGAAAGACAGAATTGCGTTATTCATTTAAAAAAAAAAAAAAGAAAAAATGTAAGAGCTACTGCACAAGAATGTAAAATGAAAATATAGCTTTAAAGATAAAATGCCTATATGGAGAGAGTAACTATGTTCACAGAAGCTGTAATTTGAATTTTCAGGCATTGGGAACATTCCTTCGCCAATCAAGTATTCAAAATAAGTTAGTTGAGAGATTCCTAGCCAGGATGTGGCCTTTATAAACTAACATGAAACATTTTACACGGTCCATAATCACAAGGATTTTATATCCTGTGACAGCAAAATATCATACCACACCAGTGAGGTTACTTGAAAAGACCATTGCAAGTAACTTGGCAATAATGTTTGCTGAATGACTAAAAGGGAAATAAAAACATCTTGCAGATCTGAGATGACACTAATTTGTCAAGAAAAACCTAAAAAGCCAATACTTGAATTTGGGATAGAAGCACCCAGCATAAACCCAGCAATTTTAAGGCCATTAAGGAGTGTGTGTAATTTATTCACACTGTTTACATTTTGGAAAATACAACTTGTTAATGTAGGAGTAAGAGGCTATTGAGTGCTGCTGTCTTACAGCAGCAAGGAGCGGGCCAGGGGACAGGACTGCTGGGAGTGCAGGTGACCCACCATGCCAGGGCAGGACATGCCCAGTGGTGTCCATCGTGCCCCAGTGACACATTCTGGCCAGCACCAGTAGCCTGGAAGCTGTCTGGCCTCAGAAGAAGCCCCTCCAAATTCAGCGTTGGAAGGAGACTTTATGTGTGCTACACCATCATTAGCAGCACTGTAAAATATGCATACAGGGTCTCACTTTCTTCAGGGAAGTGGATGGACATAAACCTGCTGCTTCTGCGGTTACTGTGGGGATCTCTGCCCTGGCATCCGGGCTGGCTGACAAATTGGTCCCATCAATCTCTCCTTGTGGTCCTGACCTAAAACGTGGCAATCCACACTCTGCAGTGCAACCACAAATAACTGCACAATGAGTACAGAAGCTTTTCTTGTTTTCAGCCCCAAACCACCTCTGGAATATTTCTTCTCCTTGATTACTGCTGGCACCTACCAATGACCGCCAACAGACGGCTTCCTGGCTGGCCACGGAAAGGCTGCACTATGGTTTTATTCAGCAACAGGCCTTGGAAGCAGTGCTGGCTCTGCAAGCTTCTGGGAACTTCCCTCCTGTGGTTTGAGAGAGGTCAAGACACTGGGGCTGTTCAGCCTGGAGAAAAGGAGGCTGAGGGGAGACCTTATTGCTGTGTACAACCACCTGGAAAGAGGTTGTAGCATGGAGGGTGTTGGTCTCTTCTCCCAAGTAGCAAGTGATAGGACAAGAGGAAATGGCCTTAAGTTGTGCCAGGGGAGGTTCCGATTGGAAATCAGGAAAAACTTCTTCAGGGAAAGGGTTGTGAAGCACTGGAACAGGCTGCCCAGGGAAGTGGTGGAGTCACCATCCCTGAAGGTGTTTGAAAGCCTTATAGATGAGGCTCTTAGAGACATGGTTTAGTGCTAGATTTGGGTTATGGTTGGACTCCATGGTCCTAAGGGTCTCTTCCAACCAACACAATTCTATGATCAACAATACATCAGCCCCACTGTATTTATGAGCTTCCAAAAACCTGGGGTACCTGAGTCTGGGATGAGTGCTCAGATTGCAGGAAAGCCTCAAATACCGATGGGCAAAGCTGTACGAGTTTGAACACAAACAGACCTGCCCAAGGGGTTCCAGGGATCCCCCGGTTAAAGGAGGACGGTCACCACCCACACAGACCATGGAGAAACACTTGACTTCCCCGACCCGAGACAGGCTTCGTGGGGATGCAGAACCTGCCAGGACCTCCTCTCTCACACACCCCAAACGTCCCACCTGTGTTCTGCAAGATCATGCACTTCCCCTGTACCACATGGCAGAAGAGGACATGCAGGCTAAGCATATAAACAGGTTTCAAAAGAATTGCAAATAAATATCCAGATTCAAGGTGCTTTAGGGTACCTACCACCACCTCCCATTTGCCCACAATACATTCTGGGTCAGACAAGGCAAAAAGCATTTGAAGGCTACTAGAAAAGAAGGAAAGGCTTAAGCTTCAGGAGAGTTATCAGCACAGGCCCAGGCTGATGAGTATAGACTGCCAGGTATAAATATAGAACCACACACAAACTATATATATATTAGTTTTATCTATATTTTTTTATATATATATATAAAAAAATTAAGCATACATATGTGTGTGTATACAGACACATATGCATGAATCTCAATAGTCCCCCTGTTGAGAAACCTAATACAAATATCTTAAAATATACATCAATTATTTGGATATTCTAAATATAAGCAACGTATTCTGACTGGGGTTTTTATAAATATGCATTAAAATCTCCCATGGTAGTCACCCTTGTGGGAATAACAACATAGTTGCATACGTTGTCAACTATAAATACAGGTTTTAAAAATTATCTAAAGAACAGGTATAGCCAGTGTATGTAACCTCCAGGATAAACAGAAGTGATCAGAACAGAAAACCAGTCTTAAGTATGTGGTTCCAAAACATCCATGTTGCCACAACACATGGAAGGACCTTTTCAGTTCTCTTTGCCCCTAAGAAGTCCCTTTTAAAAGCTTTCTATAATTAGGATGGGGGCTACAATTGAAACAATTTAATCAGACTTAATAAGGGCAGAGAAAAATATTTTGATAAGTGATACAGTACAAGAGAACGGTCATATTGCAAAATCCAAGAAAAACCCTCAATTTCTTTTCCTCCCTAAGAATCAGGGCAATCTTTTCAGTCCATCTGCACAATACTTTTCCCTGTTCAGGGTTTCTAATTATGCTCTTAAAATGACTTTTTATAAAAACACACTATAAGCCAGTACACGCAATACCATATTTTGTTCGTTAGATTAAAACCAAGAACGACATAACTGCATTTTTAACTAAAAGAAAGTTTCCAGCTACAAACACGAGATGGGCGACGTGTTTTGAGGTATCAGTTAATACCCCGTCTTCTCCATAAAACACATTCCTATGGCAGTATGATGAATTGCCTCAGCAGTACCACGTACTGCGCCCCCCAGATGAGGACAGGTGTCCCAGCAGCAACAGAAGGTTTGGTATAGATGAAACCTGAGAAAATTCAGGTTAGAGATACATCACTGCTGTAGAGGCACCATATCGAGGCTTGCAAGAGCTGCAGAATTAAGGAAGAGTTTTAACTTGAACTCATACATTACAGTATACCCTGTCTTATAATAGTTTCTTTTCCCATCCATGATTACTTAGATCTTAATCCTGTGCGGTTTCATGCACACTCAAGCTGTTCCTCAGGGTTCTCTTGTGGTTTTAGTTTTCAATGAACGAGACTGAGCAACAGCCTGATTACAAGAAACTCTTGGACTCTGAAAGTCAGCAGATGGCTACACACAGAAAATAGGAAAAAAAAACCCCAGAATACACTACAGCGGAATTCCGGGATTCTAGCAAGGACCTATACAATACCAGGAGTTTCATAAAGAAAGCACTTGATTTCTCTTTTGTACAAACTGACATGACAGAAGCACTGCAGGAACCACAAAGTGCCCTCTTCACATGACATCATAATCTACTGTGAACCCTGCACGGCCCACTAGCTTTGTCTCTAGATCAATTCTCCAGAAAAAATCTAATCCCATGAAATTTCCTGAATGCCAAAGTTATATTTTACAGAAAAGAAAACTAAGGCAAAATTTCACATGTCCACACACTGGTGGTACAGAAAAATAACTGAGTCCTCATGTTTAATGCAAAAAACAACTGATGAACGAGAACATGGTCCAGATAATGAAGTGCAATTATTATTTCAGTTGTGCTAAAAAGCTTTCCAATTCTGTAATTTCAGTTCTTGGTGACTTTATTAAACTTTTAATTATAATGACTTTTTGCTTCTGTCCCCATCTTTCCAGTACTGTTCAGTTTGCATTTCTGTGAGCCGTGAGACGGTGCGCTGAAAGGCAAAGATTTCTTCTTCTCCCGTAAACATGGAGAGTCCTTTGGCAGCATCCTGCATTAATACACAAAAACAGCACCACAGAACTGTGAGAGATGTAGCCGTACTGAAGTGCATCCTAATTCCTCAGGCTGAGTGCTTCACAGGCTTTGACAATGCAAGACAACAGTGTGGCACCAAAAAATAAAATTAACATCCAAAAGTTAAAGAAAAACACCTATTTCAGCCAGATAATCTTCCGAAGGAACATGACAAAACAATTACTTGGGTTTAAAACAACATGATGACATGTTAACCATCTACTTTCACTTTTCTGGTGACTATTTGTATACTGATTTAGACAAATGATTTAAAGATTCACTAGCAGTAACTAGATTATAAGGAAAAGGCAAAACAGAATAAGCAACATGCAAAATAGTACTGTTTGTGAGAATTTGTGAGGTAGTGCTATACAGTTTAAGAAGAGGTAGAACAGACCATCTTTTATTTCTGTATTTTAAATGTAGGAGATAAACTTAAGTCAGTATTTTCATACATGATTGAACAGATATAATGATTAAAAAATGACCCTAAAACTTACACAAAATGGTTTTATATACTGTGACATTTTGACTACGAATAAATAACACAATGTGCAATTATGAGAGCAATAGATACATTGCAGAAAAAGCGGCAAATCACTAGCTAAATGTTTACTTGAGTCCTCTTCCTAAAATGCTGCTGTAATTATGAGACCAAACCCAATTTTGCTACAAAAGGGAGACGATCTTAATCTCATGTACCTGGCTCAAGTCCAAATCATCCATCAACACTCTGTTGTCCTCTTGCTCTCCACTGTCATGTTCTACCAGGAACAAGCTTTGGAGAGGAGTCACTGCAGAACAAATAATACGCACCTGAGAGAAGGAAAACAGGCAACAATGTCATCACTTGGGCTTTACAGAAAGGGGATAAAATACATGTTTTATGAAAAGCAAACTTCAAATTATGACTTTTCCCCCTCCTCCCCAGGTATTTTCCCTTTCTGTTATTAGCACTGCTGTTACAGATTTAACTGACTCAGTCATTTGGTGTATTAACCTTACGGGATCTTTTTCTCAGTAACAAATAATGTAATTTTATTCAGAGAACAGCACAACTGTGCTATTAAATACTCATACAAGCAATGAGTTCACAATCAAGTTTACTTTTTAAAACAACAGCTATAATGTATTAGGAATCAATGTTTTCTTTCCCCTCATAGTCAGATTCCTCTCAGTAGGTAAGTGCACTGCACACATTTTCCATCTAAAGAATGTTTACATTCCAAATTTACCAGGAGGCTGAGTGGAACCGCGCTTGCTTTCACCTACACTACTCAAGTGCACATTATTTGCTAATAACAATAACTATGCTGTTTTCACATCTGCTAGGAGGAGATACAACATGCAGTGATCTAGAGTATCTCTCGGGGGGCTGCAATGAAGACAGGCTGAAATATTATTACAGAACAAACAAATATGCTCTCTCGGGTAGTTTTTCCAAACAACTACTTGTGACCGGAGTTTAACACTTGTGGTTTTCCTATGGAGGAAGCAACAGAAAGCAGCTGATTTGCAGTTTGCAGTTCTTAATGACAGCACATAGAGCAGATCACAACATTCTCCCCACCCTGCTATTTCTAAATTGTATATATTTATAAATATTAGTATGTCCTCTGAGAAACTATCCATTTCCAAATCATAAAGCACAAAGAATCTGGCTGACTTGACAGAAACTACTTACACGCTTAGTTAGTTCAATACCTTGCTGAATCAGGGCCTTTCTGATCACCTTGCCAGGACACCCTTGAAAGAAATCTCAACGGATATTTCCTGATTGCATAAATATTTAAGTGTGTGCATATATAATCACACACGAGATAGGGTTTCGTATCTTTTATTACTTTTAAAAAAAATCTTAAACATTAACTTCTCTTTGTTTTAGTAGTGCTGATTTTGCTTCCATGATTGAAACCTCTGTAAATCCACACGAAGTGCTGCATTTATCATTACAATTCCATTAGCAATTCTGCAACCTAACATAAAGCCTACAGTGACTGTTTCCTTCAAAATTATTAATGTAACTATGCTTTTAACTCCTCAGTACCCTGTTCAGGAAGGCACCAATACCCGATCAACTGCCCACACAGATTAAAAAAATTTGCTCCAGCACAATTGGCAGCACAATCTTTCATTATCAAAATGGTGGTTTTCCTGGGTTAGGAAAGAAATAGCATCCCTATTCATGATAGGCAAATAAGCTCAGGCTTATATTTATGGTCATGCTTAATACTCTCAGAAATAAAACAACACACCACCTGCTTATTGCCTTTACTGGAATGGGGCCCTTCTTGTGAAACCGGAATGATGTTTCTTTGCAGTGCTTGCACATCCAGCTTATGTTTTCCAAATCATGACTACAGAAAACCTTACTTCAAATCAATTACAACAGTCAGGTTTTAGGGCTCCCAGTATTATTCCTGCACATATAGGAAAGGCTTCATTCTCACCTTATGCTCATAAAAGGTATCAATGAGAGTAATGAAACGACGAGCTTGGGTCCTTTTGGCCATTGTAAGAAGCGGGATGTTGCGAACAAAGACCGTGTCAAAATGCTTTGATATCTCCAAATAGTCACTGGCCCCAAGAGGCTGAAACAAAAGAAGCCATAAGAAATGAAAACCCATGATGGGATGAGACATAAACGCTGTACCTTGAAATACTAGTATTACAGAACAGAGGGTGTAAAGTCCTGATCATGCTCTTATTTTTTTTCCTTCATATCTTTCTTCTTGAATGCTTGTTTGTCCTTATTGACATGGGTATATGTGGGTGCTCATTCATACTGTTAACTTTTCCTGTACGGTGTCTGATAGTTAAAAACGTGGCTCTTCTGCATCCTGACAATGTTAAGATCTCTCTGGCAACCTCAAACAAAATAATCACTATGAACTATAATCCACAGAAGAAAAGAAAAAACACAGTTAAGCTACTCAGTCAACCTTAATCATAAATAGTTTGAACAGCTATTTGAACAGCTGCTTTTCAGCAGCAAGATTTAAAAACACAAATGCAGGGGCCAGTTAGTAAATTGTAAGCAGGGCTGTATTTGGTTCACCTAAGACTAACCCAGACTGAATAAAAATCTAATGTTCTAAATACTGAAAGCAGCAGGAAACAGACAAAAATACAATTTTGTAGCAGTTCCTTTGTCCATGGTTTCACCTGTAACGATGAAATAAAAACCCTTAATAAGAGCTTGTTAGTGTCTATTTGTATATCTAAACCACCAATAGAAGATATGCAAAAAAGCAGTACCTCATTAAAGTACCTATTCAAATACATTCATTTAAAATGACTTTTTCCATTACATGGAAGGTAACTTTTTTCAGCGAGACCTACCCTATGAGTAGTGCAGGCAGTATTTTATCTTGAGCTATTAGGTCATTGTATTTAGGAGAAAAACTTCATATGCCTGAAACACATTCCAATTATTTTAATTGTGCAAGTACTTCAGTATCTTGGATGCAACTACTTCACAGAGCAAGATCAGCAGCATTTTTACAAGATAACATTACCACTCCTTCCTCAGCTAATGAAATGTGCCGTACCCACAGGATAATATGGTTATGAAGCACTGCAGCAATACCACTCGTATCCTAAAAACAGGAAATAAATATTTGCTCTAACTGAAATAGCTAGACAAATTTGCTCTAGGCCAAGAATAACTGCTTAACTAGAACGCTTCTGCAAGAAGTTATTTTGAGCAATTATTAATAGCTGTCCATGACCAGGACTTTGGGGATTATTCAGATGCAAGAATGACAAACCTGTAGAAGTGGTCTATACGCACGCACAGGAGAGTGCAGCCCTGATGGCATTCCAGAAATTCTTCTGAAAATTAATGGGAATAAGCCAGAGCTGCTCACCAGCTACCCCTGGCAGGTATTAAAGCCTCTGCCTCTAAGCCAGTTCTCTCACTTGCAGTCTCAGGAATTACCCTGCCTTCCCATTCACAACCACGCAACTTCCCCACGGCATCTATGGAAAAGAATTATTACAGAAAACTTGGAGTGTTTTTAGCACTGTTTAAGAGCATTACATACTAGATCATCTCCTCAAAGTTACACGTATACTGTTTATTTTCTCCCTCCATTCCAGTCCCCCAGCCACTATTACGGACTTCTTAACAAGAAACCAAGAAGCTATCATGAGGGCCACCAGCAACAGCTTCATCCATCACCTCCGAAAAAATCTCACCTGGACAAAGAGCAACTGAACTTGAAATGTTTTGATGAAATAAAGCATGAAAAGGTTAAAGAGTGTGAAAGGAACTGGCGGACTGTAACATCACAGAGCTGACCCAGTGCATACCTCACCATCAGACACAAGGAACAGCCAACTGGACAAGTGTCACATCCAATGAAAAATAAACAATGGGAGCACTAAAAGCAACACATACTGGGATGCTGCTGGAGATTTTAAGATTGGTGGTAAGCAAATGGTTCAAGTAACAGTGATTTTTATTCCACACTTAGGACTGAAGTACTGTTAAGTACAGAGAAGACCAAGTATGTCTGTGTGCTGAGTACCTGAAAGGGACAACACCACTGATCTAATCGCACGTGGAAAAAAAAATAGTTTCTCATGGCTCTCTTTAGGTAAGAAATTACAGACATCACTGCTATTCAGGTTCATTCTTTTATCAGATGAAGAGCCAAAGCACTCGTCTGACAAAGCCCAAAACCCTGAGGAATTTGTCTTGCCCCAAAGTGGTACACTTTTTCACCCAATCCACATGAGTACACCCTTCTCATTTCAAATACAAAGTATCAAATATTAAAAGCTGTTTCCTAAGATAAATAAATACATGACTAAAGGCTTTAAGCTTTTGCAAAATCTGCAAACTGAAGCGCCCAACCACTGTGCCATCCATCGAAGAACTTGGTGGGCACCTTGGTGGATATCCAGAAATGAAAATGAAGAATCTGGGCAGTCGGGTAGAGGAAACAGGTGGGCGACAAAACCAAGGCTAACGCATTTCAAATGGGAAGAAAGGAAGATTAAATACTCCTTTTGCTTTTTATACAGACATAAACCCAACATTCACAGAGGATTACAATATGCATCTTTATCACAGCCAAAAAAGAATTCGATCTACTTCAGCAGTGCAAAATGCAGGCAATTCAGAAACTCCTCTAATTAAAGGACATAAAAGGCAGATCATTTAGAGCTGTTTAACAAGAATTTCTGAAACACCTACGCCAGTGCTAAGTGATAATATTCCATAAATGTTGGCAGAAATGTGCCTCTGGAGACCCCAAAAATCTTATGATCAGAAAGATCTGAGCCTAGCAGCCATGAGTATTTTAATGGAGTATGTACCTCCCTGCAAAGACTCAAGTCTGGTGAAACACAACTGAAACTCCAGGTCAGCCGGTCTGTTATTTGTGGCTCAGCTGGCGTCAGCTGTAGTTCTTTACACAGCGAAGTTCTCAAACCCTCTCTTTTTAGCGTTCAGAAAGACATAACCCTGGAGGTGAAGACAAAGCTTTTAATCTTGCTCTCGACATGGCTTTCTGTCATATCGGACAAGTCCTACAATTTCCTTCTGCCTTACTCTACTTACTGTAAAAAGAAGGAACAACCAGCAAATTTGCACATGCTCTGGGGACAGTTTAAAGCCCTTTTTGTGTTCCTCTAACCTTGCTATTGGCTCAGTTTCCATGCTGCCTGCAGTTGCTTCAAAACTTTTCTAACGCACCAGCTACACTCAAAATTCTCCCAATGCAGGAGCCTATGACACAGGGGCACCCTGACAGCTTCTCGAGCCACATTCTCATGTGCCCGTTGCCCTTGCAAAACTGGCACGAGGCTGGCATGAGCAGCCGCGTACCAGCTCTGTGCCACAGACAAAAGAGAGACAGCGAAAACGGGCTCAAGCCCAGGTTACACCACTGCTAGAGGTTCTGGTTCTACAGCCCACAGACAGCAGATTTCTGCTGTTCCAGCAGCCAAAACCTTTTCCCTCAACTTCACAGCGAGGCCTCCAGGCCCTTTTTCCTCACCGTGCAGCAAGTACTAGTTGGGTCCTGACTGCCAACAACACAGGCTGGGGACAAGATGACAAGACTAACAGCCAATGGTCTTAGACAGCAGTGTCCTCTGTGTAACCCTCCAGAGCTGAGATTTATTTTATGAACCTCACCCAGTCACAGAAAGTATTCTGTTTTAGTCAGTAGCATACACGAAGGTATTACCTCCTCTGAAGGTGCTAATGAAGCTACAAATCCTCCTAATATTGACACACATATACTTAATCCTCTTATTAAAAGTTTAGCCCGATTAATCTGGTCCTCTGAACGACATTCTAAAAATAACAACTTGATTTGGTGTGTGTTTCATGTACTGTCTGATCTTTTTTTTTATTTCATTAATTATCAATCAAAACGCAACTTCAGAACCATAACGCATTTATCTAACAATTTTCACTTAGCATTTGTTATGAGCTCCTTCACNCTTTTCTGGGTTTTTTTTTTTTTTTTTTTTTTTACAAAAGCATTAACAGATAAGACTCTTTCTTATGGCATTATTGTTCCTGCACGTGTATATAAGGTAAAAGTGATGTAGGTTTTTGTCATTGACTCTGATGCCAGGAGTCAGTATTTTATAGGCATCATACTAATGCAAAACGCATTAGCACTAGCATGGGCTGCCTTGCTGACAGTATTTACTCCACTTCAGCCTGCTTGACTGAGTTCTCACCTTCATTTGTTTTTGTTTTGCTGTCTACTTAATGCATTTTCAGCTATCATCATCTCAGTTCAAGTAGGATGTTTATTATTTGGAGCTCTCTGTGGACTGTTTTAAGAGTTAGTCGTCTCCCATTTCTATTATATATGCCATTTAATTAAAGTATAAAGCATCTTTCTTCTTTGTTGACTCATCAATGACAAAGTAGCTCATTTTTTAGAGGTTGTCTGAAAAATACAGAATGCTTTACATATGTTAGAAAAAGATATTTCATCTCAAGAAAAAAAAATAAAATCTGTTGATGTTGGAAGATATTCCAGGGCCAGTTCCAATAACATCCTGAAGAGCTGTGATTGACAATAACTACAATTTAGCGCAGACACCCCAACATGCCAAAACTTCCTAAAACTAAAATGCAGTTTAAGATTAGATATTATTTACAACTTAGATATTAAGCAATAACAAAAAAGTATAGAGCCCTTTCTGTAGTTTCCAAAGGAGCCACACCCTATCACTGAGGTAATATTTCAAGATCATAATTCAAGAAAGGAACAGAAAAACCTAGGTGTGGCATGCTGAAGTCCAAAGAAAAAAAGTCTAAGATAGTTAGGTCACGGCTAACAGTTAAAAAAAAATTACTGACGGTAGTACAATGCTATTGGAAAGCTCTGTAAGTTACAGGCAAAGATAAGAAGTTAATTTGAAGCACTATTAATAAACAGAATTTAATTAAGAAGGCAATTTCTTATCAAGTTTTACTGAAGGTTTCTCATGGCAAAATTAAAAGGTATGTCATTGTGTAATTATAAAACACATCAGAGGGCATACTGAGGAAAGATTAAAACATGCAGTTTCGTTTTGGAGCTTCCTAACTAAGCACTACGAATTACCCTGCAACTTTCAAATCATTAGTTTAAGTTGTCTGAACACTACTTGACGTGAGGTTATACAACTTGTTTGTTAAATTATTCACTAATTGATTTATTATTCTTTCAAAATATTCTTTAATGTATGTTTTAGTTACTAAGAGCGAAGACACCAAAAATAAACAGACCAACAATGTTGCCAGCAGTAACCACACAAATGAAAACTACATTTTAAAAACATTATTAAAGCTAAAAAGTCAGACACAGCTGTCAGACAGCAGTTGCCTATGCACCCTTAATCTTTACCTCATGGATATATGCAACAGTCTTGCCTTACGTTACCTCATGCTTCCCCCTCTCGCAGGACCCTTGACCTACCAGTATTCACAACAGTGATTCTCATATAAAGCACGCTTGGCAATAAGTGGTTTGTCCCGACTTCTGGTGTGTCACAAGATGTAATTTTTCATGGACTTTTCAAATACTTGTATGGAAGAAGAATTATGCACTTCTTCTTTGGCTTTTATTACCACAACAGCTACGTACTTCACCTGCAGTAACAAATTTACCTCTACAACTGCAGCTGTGAATCAAGAAAGTGATACTATCTCCATTTTACAAACAGAGGACTGAGAAATTAAAGTTAAAAGCATATGTGAGCTCTTGATGCCAGATTAAGGACCTCTGAAAGCTGATTTTTCGGGTTTCCTGGAACACCACCAATTCAAAATACAACGCTCACTTCAGTGAGAGCCATGACTACGGCAGTCTAGGACTCAGTGCCTCAAGAAAATTGCCCAGAAAATTAAGATTACAATTGCCAACAGTGAAAAGGTGAGGTTTTGGCTGGGTTTTTCTGCTTCTGAGTGTGCACATGTGCCTGGTGCAGGCTGTGACAGGCAGCATTCAGCTGTATGTGATCATGTAATTACAGTATCATATAGCAATGACTATTACTGTAGTGCCTATGCAGAAAGAGGAACAAGCTCAGATAACACAAGCAACAGCCTGGAATTTCCCAACTGCATTTTAGCGCTCATAGCACCTTATCCTGTACCTACTGCACGTCCCTTGTGAAAGTCGTTTTCTAGCTTTGACACCCACATGGATGATCAGTAGAGCAAGAATCTGAGATCTAGAAACCCTGGTGGTAGAAGATTTTTCTGGATCAAGCACAGCTCCCTGCTATCTCCAGTCACCTCATCACAGAATCCTGGTAAGAACCAATTTAGCTTGATTTTACAGCAAAAGAGTTTTAGTCACGTTTCCCATAGTGGAAAGTTGTTTCAGACCTTTGCTTTTCTGCTGATAAAAAAGATGCTTGTGACTTCCAGCTTTTTCCTGCATTCAGAAACAATTTTATACGCATGTATCACAGTGCTATCTAACTAAAACAGTGCTGTTCTATTCCTGGTCTTTCTTTGGGGTGACTGATGTGAGTGAGATTCTCAATTTTACCTTTTTTTTCTTCTCCTGTGGGAAAATACATGTCATTCTAGCCTAGACTCTCCCAAATGCACCTTTTCTGCACCTGCTCTACCTGAGTTCATTTTCCTGCACACAGATGAATACTTCTTTAGTAATTAATATTTGCCCATTTCCCCACTTTATCCCAAGGGAGTTGAAATGTCAGCCTGACCAGAGCACATTCCCATGTTCCTTCATGATTCAGCACAATCACTCCCGCCTTAGAAGAGCTTATCTACTCAATAGCTAGCAACAACCATCCTGAAGCTACAACAAGTGAGATGTCTCAAAGACCTACCAACTGCTCAACGCTGGCTACAGACTGGGGGAACAGTAAAAGGCCCTCACGGACCAATTTCCAGTTCCAACTCCAAAGCATTTGTCAGTGAAAAGGTCTCCAGAAATAGTTAAAGCTTAAAAAAAAAAAAAAAAGTTTCTTTTGCTTTGTACAGTGAGCAAACAAGCCAACAATTTCAACAGGTATAAAATAAAAAAGGCCATAAGGAAATATATATACATCAAAATTACATGTAAGTTCCTCTTAAATAAGCTACTAGATCGCAATTCAAGTGATCTTTTAATTTTTAAGTTTTCAAAAGAACCTAGAAACTACGGGAATTAGGTTTATAGATCATTCTGTTTATAGGTTTATTTAAATATTGGCACTTACTGATAAGATTTCAAAACCATGGTCAAAGCTTTAAAAAAAAAAAGTACATTTAAGAAACAAAAAATAAATCAAAAAGGCAAACCCTTAAAACTACAGTCAGCTTCAAAAATCTTGTCTTTGTGTATTTCTTGATCTACAAGGTACAGGATCTAAAACCTCAAGTTTCATGCACCTTTCACTAAAGTGAATGCTTTCTAAAATTAAGCCCTGATACACATAAAAGAAGGTATAAAGCAGAAAGGAGGTCTGACTAACAATATTACTACATTACTACCTGAAAGAAGTTTCTTAAGTGTATTGTATAAAACACATATGATAAGTTATATAGGGCTTTTTTTTCGGTGGTATGTGTAGAAACTGACTACATTCTTAAAGCAAACGTAGCTAATGAGAGAGACCCTCAATCCAGAGCTCAAGCTGCAAAAACTAATCTCCTGCTGGGAATAAAACTAAGATCGAAATCAAACTAAGGAAAACAATGATTCTAAACAGTTACTGAAAATAGTGCTCACTTCCAAACAAGTCTGTGGGATGTTTATTTACAACTACACCCAACAATCTTACAATCCTGACGCTGACACCAAATTATATATACAGTGGATACATTTAGCTTACTTTTTAATGAAGTCAGTTCCCTCAAAATAACTCGGAACCATTAAACTGCAAATGCAGCTGAGTTGTGTCATCATGCAGGGGAGACATTTGATTGACTCAAAAGCAGATGCTTGCACTCCTAAATCACTTGTTGCCTTTGAAAATGGTGACTTTGTTTTTCAAAAAAGCTTACTTACATCTTGCATTTTGAAGTGCAAGCTATTCAAGTTAGGAACCACATCTTCCTCCTCGTCTGTAGAATGTGCTTATTGCAATGGAACCACAACCTATCAGAAACGGACGCTTCTTTGTTGTGATAATCTACACAAATACTGTGTTTTGCCAATTGCAGAAAAGCTAAACAACTTCTAAAAAAAAAATCACAGTAAGATAACCTTTTACAACATAGATATTAAATTTATTTTCTTAGCTTTGTTATGCTGTAGTATGTTTGCTAATGCTTAGTAATCCAAATTCCCTTGCCCTGTTTTCCAGCTCAAACTGGAAACATGTCCTTATTTAAATCTATTTAAAAACAATAAACCTCACAGACTCATCTAGCCCCATATTCTCTAGTAGTGGCCAGAAGCAGTTGTCTAGGGTGAATACATGAATGGGATATGCGTATCACAATACTTTGCTGATATACTTTCCCAGGTACCAGCAACCTCTTATTCGTGAACTTCCATGCATTTCTGTATTAAACCTTTTGCATTTAAATGACTCTTTGTTCTTTAGTTTACCCATCCACAAAACCAGTTTTATAGATATAGCTTCCCATGGTGTTAAGACACCATGTTAATTGATACTTGGTCGCTGGATAAAAGGATATATTTAATTACCTAATGAAAAGACTAGAGGATCCATGAAACAAAGTTATTCAACCTTTCTAAAGAAAAGGCTAAAATGTGTTTGAGTACACTACAAAGTCAGAATTCCCAGCAGAGGGCAGTAGTTGCTATGCACAAGTGAGAGGAAGACTATAAAAGATAATATTGCAAGAAGACACAATCTCCTTACTCCTTAAGGACCTTGGAAGGTTACCTATAAGGTACACTGTTGTCTAAATTATTTATATCAGATCAAGATTTAAGACCAAGTGTCACAATTATCAGTTTTTAAACAAAATTTTAAACGGTAAGTAAAGGAAGAGGACTGGCAGAGCGTGATTTTTCTAAGGCATAATGAAAACTGAGCTTTATGTGTAAACACGGAGAAATGAAACCACTGTGATGCAGTAGTAAGACTTAGATTTGCATGATTGCTAGTTTAGGATATTGAGATTTTAAAATCAAGTTAAGACATATATTTTATTTTAAAAAATATTTTCATCTGAACTTTGGATATACATCCAACTGCTGAGAAAAGGCATAAGGAAAAAAAAGGTTTTAATAAACATGTTATTGAGGTCAAGTTATCAGGTCTGACCATCTGAAAAGCTTACTAGAATTTGTCAAGGACAATTATAAACTGTATTTGCTTGTCAAGAACCAGGTCCTTAGGATTCACTACGGTGGTGATTTTTCATTCACGCACTAACTCAACGAAAAAATTAACTAATTGTGTTTTTTGCAACAGTCTAACTCCATTGGTAAATGTATCCTTCATTGCAGAGACAGGGAAACTGACAGAAAGAAATTAATTAAAGGCCATAAAGAACAGAGGAGGATAATGTCAGCACCAAAATCCAGGAAGCACAGGTCAAATCCTGTTCGGTGCCTCTCCCAGTCTTCTCTGGCTACATTTTGTTCATTTTATGGGGTCTTAGAAACTGCTAGGATAACAAACATTTTGATGAAAACTGAGCGTAGTTCTCCTGGACGATGACCCTGGAGAAGCACTTTTACTGGGCTCCATTCCAGTGAGCAGGTAACTACTTTCAAGCCACAACAAGCGCTACCGTGTGCCACACTGTGACCTCCTGTGTCACATCCGGAAAACTGCTTCTCATTTTGCTCTAAAGCCACTAAAATAGATCAATATCCCCTTATCCAGCATTTTTTTAGTTTTCCACGTGTCCACATAAGCAGAAAAGCTTCGTGTGTGGCTTTGATCTTAACTAAATTAGCTGAAAATTCGAGTTCTCCTCAACTGGGAAACTATGATTTAAAAATCGCTGTAAACAATAATGTAACAAGATGCTTCCTACCAAGTTAACTGCATATCTCATCAGCCTTGCATACAATATTCTCTATTATTTTATTTCTATAAGCATTAGTGGGCAACTGGTAATTACTGATCTGATGTATTTTTAAATGCAGAAATACCTTGTTATTTTCTTGACATGAAAAAAAACTGATGCTAACACATGAAACAAGACAAGACAGACTATAATACTAGAAGGGCCCTAACTCTCTCTCCCAGGGCTGTCAGGTGTTAATTACAAAAGCAGCTATTTTGAAAATTCCACTTAAAACCAGAAGTAATGTTTTGAATAGTATGAGGTTACAAAGTGCCGATTTGCTATTTTCATCTATTCCTTATTGGCTGACACTTCATGAAATCATGTGATACCAAAGTGGAAAATGCTTTAATATTTCCCTTTAAAACAGAATTTTATTTCAAAGGAAGCATCACTGAATTTGAAAAAAAGTTTTACAGACTGCTCAGACGAAAAGACGCATTACAAAAGTTACTGTCTAAATAGGTAATCATTTGACCTATTTCAATGGCATCCCCTTAATCCTATACCAATAAATGTAAATAGAGTTTTTAAGTCTGGATGTTCACCCCTGTGGACTGCACGGTAACAGTTACCTAAGATCAGACCATAAGACATAATGTCACAACAATGCGAAAGCAGAGTTACTTGGCTGATAAGCTATCTCTCCAACATAACAAAAGCATTCATCCTTTCACACATTGACTCTTGCAAAACTTAAATTCTTCTTCCCGGAACCATTAAAGGTTATGGATGGCCAAAGGAATCAAGTCACCAAGTTCTGACTACAATGTTGTTCATTCATGCTGCAAAGGCTGTTGAGAACCATACGAGCACCAGCATATGCCAGTTTCAAAAAAACTCCAGAAAAATATCTTCCAAGATATTTTTGCAACAATTCAATATTATAAGAAAAAAAAATTCTTAAAACAACTGATTCCCTTCATTACATTCACTGATGCCTCTACCTTAAATTATATACTGTTTTTGTAATTATGAACCAAATATAACAGGAAATAAATGTAACTATAGTTATTTGCATTAAATAAAATATTGTATTTTGAGTTGTTCTTGCTGTCTTGTATTTACTAGATGTGAAAAATGTAAACAAAAGCCTAACCAGAGTCAATATCCACCTTCCATTGTGAAGCTAGTTTTCATCTTGAAGCTTTCCCATTCTGAATGGATGCCTCAAACCGACTTCATATGGACACGCATTTGTGTGTGTGAAGGAGTATTTATTTTTTGGTCAATTACTGTATTTCTGAGAGTAAGGCTATTACACACCTTGCTCCTCAAGTTAAGACTTTTCTTTAGAAGTGGCTCAGTGAGAAGTCGTTGTGCTTCCATGCTGTGGTACAGAAATATTGAATTTGAAAGAAAGGTTGCTTGCTATCAGTGAAATGTCTTATACACGTCTGTGGAACCCCACTCGAATCCAAGGAACCGACAAGCCTCAGAAGAATGCAGTCTGAGCTCACTGTACTGACAGATAGTAGACTAAGAATTGTCCCCAAAATCCCAAAATCACGAGGCAGCTGAGTGCAGGTTATCCCCTCAAGACAGACTGGGCACGTTCCCCTGCCAGCTGCTGAACTCCAGACACTTGCCAAGAGGCAGAGTGGACCCCGTCTTTCTCACATCCCTAGTTTTAGACAATTTAAGACCAGAACAGGTCACACGATCCTCCAATTTCCTGAATTGTAGAGACAGCTAAGCCTAAGAACTAGTACTTACGCTCAAACACAAACACCTCTTCCTAAAATGACATCCAGTTTTGACCCAAAGCACACAGTATAAGGAGGCTCTGCCACTTCCTTCACTGTTTCAAATGTGTGAATGGCTGCTTTTTTTGTTTCTTTTTTTTTTGTTTGTGGGGGTTTTTTTTTGGGGGGGGGGGGGGGGGGGGGGGTGGGTCGGTTTTAAAATCTAATCTAATCTCTGTAGGCTCTGGTTTTAATTATGTCTTCTTCCGCTAGCTTTGGGAGCCCATTAATATCTGTATTTTTTTTTCCTGTGAAAATGGCCGTACATTATAAAATCATCTTCCTGTCTTCTTTTTAATAAAATGAACAAATTGCACTGTAAGTCTGACATCTGAGGGCACAAATTCTCCAGCTCAAATGGTCTGTGGCTTTTTCAACAGCCTCTTCAGCTTTTTCAATGTCTTTTCTAAAATTCTGATGTTAAAACCACATCTAACATTCTGCCATCAATCTGAGAGGTTTTTTAAATTAAAATAATCTTTCTACCCTCCTGTTTATTTTCACCCTACTCATCCCAGATGAAATTATGTCTAATTGCTCTAACACTGGACCAGAAGCTCCTTTTGAGCTGTTTGTCCATTACAATGCTTAAAGCTATTTCCAAGTCACTATGCCCAGGATACAATCTCTTCCTCCTGTAGGTATGACTTGTGTTCCCAATTTCTAGATGTAAAATTTTGTGTTTGCTTAGATTTAAAAAAGCCAAACCAAAACATATCCTCTCCCTCCTCCCCAAAAATCTCAGTTCTGCTAAGAAATAAACTGCATGCAGCATCCTAGTTTTCATCGCTCCCCCTGCCCATACACATACCTCTCTTTGTACTTAGAGCAAATCTCTTATTAGCATTTATGTTATATTCAAAACTGGGAAAAACAAAAATATTGTACTGGGCTCAGTATAAAAATGTGCTCATTAGAAACGCTACACTCAACAACAACCCTTTGGTAATAATTCTTTTTATATGTTAGTTAACTAACTTCACAATCCATTTAACAAATACTTTCTTGACACTGCATAATGCCAATTTCTTGGTAAGAAGAACAGCATCTACACTACTCAACCTTTTCCACAAAAATCAGGAAGACTGAAATTCATTTCATTTCTATTCTGTAGTCATCCACTGTGTGAATCCAGAACCAGCTTCTCCATTACTCTTTCTGGACTAAAATCTGGCTGATGGCCTGCAGTTATACCAGTCATCATGCTTGTGTGAATTTTGCTTGTTTATTTTTTAATATTGGCACATAGTAGCTTTCTTCTAGTGCCATGGAATTTCTCTTGCACTCCAACATTTATCAAAAATAGACACCTAGTCAGAGATCTCAGCCTAGTTTTCCAGGACTCTAATGATTCAAAATGTATTTGCAGGCTCTTTTTAATATGCTAACTATTAACAGACTGAAAGTTATTTTATTATCCTTTAGTCAAACAAATATTTCACTCTGCTTCGCCTAGAACAAGTATTTTTCACAAAACCTTTTCCCTTTTCCACATCATTATTAGAAGTTCAGCCATCTCTATCTAAGAATAAGCCAATAACATTGAGATAATAAAACCAGTAGCAAACCTCCCATTGTACTTAACAACAAAAAGTCTCATAGCTGAGCAGACGTAATATTTGCCCTTGACCTTTAGTTTCTCCTTAATCTTCCAACACTTCGTAACTAGCTGTGATCCATTCTATACTATTTGATTGTCTCGACAGTGACACAGGACACACTTTTACTCTCTCCTTCCTCAAAAAGTCCTTCTTGTTCTTTCTGTTGTTGTTTACACTTCCCTTTCAAATTAGTTTGGGTCATATTTCCCTTTTGCTTTTGAAAATTACCCTTCCTGAACGCTCAAATATGTAATTCTCCTGTTTGGAAATATCTTTTGGTTACACTGAATATTAGAAAATTATAGAGAAGACTGTCCTTATGCAAGATAAATTCCTAGATGAATTCATCACTGTAAGCTCCCCTAAAGCTGCTCAAATCAAATGACCCTGTACTGGATGCAGTACATTTTATGCTAGAAAATTCTCATTTGCAATTTTCAGGCTAATTAGATTTCACCATTTTCTGCATTTCATCTACAGCATAAGCTTCCCATACAATGGTATTTTTTCTTTGTATGCTTTTTATAGCCAAGTGCTCAAGAAGCCATACACCTCATTCTCCATTTGCAACAGACTCCTATGAGTACTACCCTCTCGGGTTTGTTAATTAGTAGACTGATTGATATGTATTCAAGATCCTCATATTAATTAACTTTAAGGCAGGTACCAGTGTCTTTAACGTTGCATACTGTCCTTCACCTCTTTTAGCCACTCTGTCCTTAAGTAGGCTGTAAGCACTGATTTCATATTCTTATTTTATGAATTGTCCCACGAGGTTTCAATAATATCAATTATATCTCATTTTTCACCATTAATGAGAATTTCCTATTTACCATGGTTGTCACCAGGTCTTATCAGTGATATAAAACCAACTGCAAACCTTGTTTTCAATTCTGCTATAAGTTTAATTGGCTCCTACGACACGAGCTTCAGATTGCATTTATCTACCTAGGATGCTTTGTTTGGGCTGGCAGTAAAGCCCCTTCCTGTTTGCTGCAGGCTTCAGTTTGGAAGATTCCCCACCCTGTGTCCCTTCAGACAATCTGCCTTCCCATGGGACTTTGTCCCTATATCCTGCACAAAGAAACTTGCAGATTCACCCAAGCCAAAGCCAACAAATTCCGCTGCACTGTTTTCTCTTGTGGATCTTCTTTTTCATTACATCTTTCTCAGCCTCTTAGTTTCCTTCTTCTTAATAGTTGCACTCATGATGTCTGTCAACTTATCTACCATTTGGCACCACAAGCAGTACCAAACAGCTTTTAGCTACGTCTCGCACAGATTTCTGCTTTATCCCTCTACAAATAGTTCCCACTATTAGCCAGCTTATTTGAAAAGATACGAATGACTTTACACTTGCTCTCATGTTGAATGTCTCCTGACTTCGAGGGTTATTTTGACAACAAACCACCGGTTCACTCTTCCAGATCCTACCTATTTTTCCTTTTCTTCTGTGGCACCAGTGGGAATGACTTCCCATTCTGACTGAAGATACTGCAGGTATACATTTTTCCACCAAAGAGTTAAAAAGTTTTCATTAAAAAGGAATATGGTTTCACGGTTTGACAACTTAATTTTTCTTTTGGCTTTTAGTAGATTTTAAAGGCAACAGGGCAGGCAAATAGAGCAGCTGGCCAGGCAAGGTCTTAAATGCAGCTTATACCAATGGGAATTTTTTACTATTGCTATGAAGCGCTATAAAAGTTTATATTTGTGAGAAATATTGCATTAGAGGCAACTCGAGCCATTCATCCAAATTTAACGGACAATTCCGAAGTTCATGACTATACTTCTCTACCTATGACGCGAGCACAGTGATACCACCTTACCAACACACTAATGAAACATATATGAAGGTACATCAGTCACCCAAAGAGAAAAATCATGGCAAAATAAATAATTGCATATAACAATTAAAGGTAGAAAGAAATGGAGCCATATGCAAAGAAAATAAACAATGACTAAGGAAGCTGTTTAAGAAAAACATTTATTGTCTGCCATGTGATTATTGCATTAGAGACTACCCTAGCACATCTGCAGAAGGCATCTGAACTGAGACAGCAGACTTCCCAAGTCCGGGGTGATCACCGTAAGAACAATCCTGTTAAATGATGTTTAACATTTCAGAGGGATTCTCTTTACTTCTTCTGAGTGCAAACCAAGCACCTCAGCTCTGTTACACCAAGATGGTCAATGATGGTCCCCACATCATTTAACAGGATCAGAACCTTCAGACCCAAAGTAGTAGCCGCTGCCACCTGAGCTACCAGAGCACTTCTTAGAAGCAATTTATCATCCCAGTTAAGCACATAAGGCATTTATTGGACTAAAGAATTTTACAAGTGTTTGCTGACAGCACAGTTTGCTGATACATTAAGAGGCACAACGAAGAAAAAGTCTCAAGACTTTCAGTGAAAAGCAAGCTGTTCTACCCATGACATACCTTCATTCTCACAAACAGCTAACTGGTTTTGTCTGAAACTAAAAACCAACAAAGCCTAAAACCTACAGTCTGAAACGTAACCAGTGAAATTTCTGTCCAAACAGTCATCAACTTGGTAGCTACAAGGAAGTGAAAACAATGTTAGAACCAAAGGACTGGTCAGCATCCTGAATCAAAGGTGCTCTCAGCCCAGTTTAGAGTTGCGGCCATTTAACAACCTCAGGTGTCAGAGAGGTCACTGAAGTAGGATGCAATTTCTGGGTCACTGTCTTCAAACCCACTGGCGGTCACATACAAAGAGAGCTTTTCAGGAATTCATTTATTTACATATATTCAGCAAATTTAGCAGAGAATTTGGCAGCATTTAGCAAAATTTGGCAAATTCTGAGAAGAAGGCCTGGTACTAACCAGCCCTTGTACAGCTAGTTCCAATTGAGGCACGCAACAACAGCTTCACCCTAGTGCTGCCAGTATTACTACTCTTTTGCTTGAGTATCAACTTAAACCCAAGATTTTAAAAACAGTATTTGAATGCTCTTTACATATTGATATGTTGTGACTACTAATATTCCAGCAATGATGCTAACCCAGACACATGCTATATCAGGATTTTTGAACACAATCTGCAATATTCTTAAGAGTGAATTTGCTGTATCATTAAAACACAAATTATTATTGTTCTTTTGGGAAGCCGCATTTTGCGGTTGGTTTTTCTTTTTCTCTCATTAAATTAAAAAGCTTTCTGCCAAGTTAAAAAAAAAAAACGCTTTTAATTTAGTATGACTTGTGAAAATAGCAAGTTTTTATGTTTGGGATTTGTTTTTTGTGGTTTTTTTGTGTTTGGCTTTTTTCTTTTTTTTAAACTGTGAGAAGTCTGAGCATTAACTGATCTAGATTTGACTGGGTACTCACTCTGTCGCACAGCTCTTCAAACGTGAAGTCTGCAATGGTTCCACACGCTTTATTCAGCCTCAGCTCTCTGCCTTGCACTTTTAGAATCCTTGGTCTAGTTACTATGGGAACATGAACAAAGACTCAATCTTCTCTGGATAATTACTATAAAATTCATCTCTTACAGATAGGAAATGCATAGCTTGATGAATAATAGCACATGATTCAACACATAAATTAGACAAAATGCTGATACAATGACTGCCACTTGAGTGTGGCATCAACCCATATACAGCAATGGAACTTATTAATTGGTCAGTGGAGATTGGGCATTGTGTTCTAAATGTATTCTCTTTCAAGAGAAATTAACTTACGTACAATCATTTTGTTTCTGAGCCAGCTCATCAAACAACTTATCCATGACAGCCTCCACATCAGCTTCACTTGTGCTACAGTGAAAAGAATAATAGAATATGAAATTAATAACACTTGAAGCCAACATCAAACAGCTGCCTGAGCCTGCTTAGCTTTTTGCCCATAAAAAAGAGAACAGGATGTTATGCTCTAAATACAAACATTAGATTTAGAATACACTTAAAAGTAGAGAATATTAACTCTCAGGTAGATGATTCTGCCTTATTTGCATACACTGAAAGACTTCTGTGTTTTGAGCTGTTTCCAGTAATGAGGCAATACAGGCACAGCAGATCCATTAACACTATGTGTACACAATGAGAAAAAAGGCTTCTGGCTCTATCTTGCATGCAAAATAAGAGCAAATAGACGAGGCAAGGCAGTCAAGCACCTAAAGAAGTATCCTTTGAAATTTCTGAGAGGGGACTTTGTGAAATTAAATACTGGAGCAGCTTTTGGCAGGGGGGGAGGGGAGAACATCAAGTCAACTGATTGTATTGATCAAACAATTTGCAAAATTAAACTACAAAATTCAAAATAACAGCATGATCTCTGCTTTAGTAATTTTAGCAGCTTTTCCCTCTCTGTTGCCAATACTATCTGGGAAAAGATAACTACAGAGAGTTAAAATGCAAAATATCTGTGCTGAGAGCTGAAGTAAAGTTTATATTCATCTGCTAGTTGCCACAAGAATTATAGATCCGTCTGATCAGATAATATTTTTTTTGCCACTGGATGCGTTAGAGAGCAAATGTTTCTGTGTTTCATTCTTACAGATGATACATAATAATTCTAGCTGAGTTTGAAAGCTGAGAATAGTAAACTAACGTTACGCTAGACAATAAACTGGAAATAGGATATATAATGCTTCATTGAAGTTTGTATATTCTCATTTGGTGTGAAAATTCTACTTTTATAGGTCATGGATGCACTCAAGTTGCATTGCTTCACGCAGCTCTACACCTCCTTTAAATGGTAAACGATGATCAGTATGTTACACAATTACTTTCCTGTTCGTTAGGCCTTAAGCACCTTAAAAATGTTAACAGCAGAACCGAAATAACTACTTTTTAGCTCAAGCTTAATGATAGCAAACCTTGTAGATATAAACCTTGGGAAAAGAAAAAAAACAAACATACACACATACACAAAAAACTCCACAGCAGCAAAACCCAAACTTCTGCAAGTGCTACTCCAAACACTTTTAAAAAACCCTTTTCTGATCAGAGTACGTTAAAATAGCAACTTAAAAAAAAAAAAATAAGATCCTCTCAACATTGATATTTGTGTGCTGCTTTCCTCTGACAAAACAACAAATAAAAAGGAACAGGCAAAACCAGAAAAGAAGTCAGAAAAGGGGGGAAAGAATGCGTACATATTGGAGAGTACATACACATGTATGCATAGAACTATCAAAAAGTGTGATGTAAAAGCTACAAGAAGAAACAGCTGAGTACGATATCTAGGTGGATACTTGCACCTCACTGCCAAGAAAGTTTGTTCTGGAAACAGATACCTAAAACTGAGATGAAGGAAGTTGCTTTGATCAGGAATCTTGGAATTGTGTTTAAATGACTGCTTTCAGATGAGTACAAAACAGCTTTAAGCAACCCTTAGTTGCATATTTTAAATTAAGAAAAGATTACACAAATTATGAAGCATCAAGAGGATTTAAAAAAAAATGTCATGGTGATACTATAACTATTAACAGGCGAATGTAAACATGTTGGACAAGAACATTTTCTTCGGGGGGAAAGACTGCTAAATGAATGTCAAAAATCTGTAGCAAAATACTGTATAGTTACTAATTTTAAAACAAAAGAAAAAATAATTCCCCACCTACTACACTAGTTCTGCAGGGTTGAAAGCCCCAGTGAATAAGTTTGAATAGAAAAATGAATGATTCCCTCAGAAAAAGCAAGGAGGATCAAATAAGTACCTTATTTCCCTCGCCAGCTACAGAATTTTTTTTCAACCACTGCTTCCTAATGATTTACACAACAAATTCTAGAGGTAACCGACATCCTTCCGATGAGAGAACGTGAGACAGACATCGCCAGTCTCTGCCATTCACTTGATCACAAGTTTTACAGCAGAACACCATGAAATACTTCGGCTGGGTATTGCTCCTGGGGCTTGTTCGCGTTTCTTCTCCTCCGAGAGCTGATGCCACAGGCACCATGTGTAGCCTATTACCTGCTAGAAACCACAGACGTGCTTCTCCTTTCTTCAGAGCACGGGCAGTGAGAAAATAATACGGTAGGTGCCGTCCACAGTCCGCAGAGTGCAATGGGCACAAAAAGCAGAGCCGTAAGCAGGGCCGGCAATGTAGACATCGGAACAAGGGCTACGATGAGCAACGGTAACAGGGAGGGAACACTGAGAGAACAGCGGCCACTTTGAACAGCCACTGCAAAACTTAAGTAAGCGGAGCCAGCCAAGAATACAGAACATACAGAATACAGAACTTTTCCTGAGTTGATACAGTCACACTTTGAAGACACAGGACCTTCATTTGACCTGTTTTCCATATATAAAATTCTGTCATTTCCTTCCAGAAGCAGAGTTACCTGCTGTAATTCTCCTAAGCAGTACTCCTCCTTCTGGACATACAAATAGAATTTCTAACTTTGTTATAAAGTGATTCAAACATACTTCGTCTCAAATACCTGTCACATCAACGAAAATACTGCACCTTTCTTAAAGGAAACATGACTCTTAATCAATACTGTATGTTGGGTTGAAAGAGACAATGGTTATAAAACTAATTTTAAGTTATTGTTGTCTACCTTGCTCAGGTTGTCATTGATTAAATAATATAGGAGTAAATACAAGATAGTAAAATGTCAGCAATGCAAAGGTTTCAAAGTTCGTTTTGTTTTAAAAAGAGGATGTTTCTATTAGGCAGACACATGCTGCAACCATAAGCATAACTGTGAACATATTTTAAATATATTTATTTGCAAATATAGAATAAAGTGCTAAAGATATTTTGTCATGATAAACAGAAACAGTCTGTCAAAATAGGAGGGTGTTGGGTTTTTTTAATCCACAGCATTGGAAACACCCAACATTAAATGAATCCTTGTCATTGGATTTCTATAAATACTTAATTACTTAAATACAATAAGGATGTTCTTCTATTATAAGAGAATTGTGCAATCTCTTACAAGAGGATATTCATTACTTTCTAACCATCTGTCACTTCAGTTCTCCAAACACCACACCTCCCCAAAAAAATCTAATTAGTTTTTATTCAGTCACACATTATAAATGATGCTAGTGTGGATACTGAAAATGTAGTTTAATGAAGTTAATATCAAGGCATAATGGAAGGCGGTTTGCTGAACAAAATGGACCAGAAGGCAAAGAAAGGAAAAGTCACACTCTGCTAATTCTATTCTACATTTTTCATTTCCTATTGACTAGGAAATTCTTGGCTAATAAGAAAGAAAAAGAGGGCAAATACCATATCACAGATAAACTTACAGGTAGTAGAGTTTTCCAGCAGCAGGAAGCACTCGTTTCCTGTAGTCTATGCCAGAATCAAGCTGGACTGTGTTGCAGTATTTCTACAGAGACAATAAAAAAGAAAAAAAAAGGAATAGCTTTTCTGAAGCCAAAGCTGTATTTATTATTGTCTGTGTTCGAGGAAAGACACACTGCTGTGATAAATCATCAGCACGAATATCATCTGCCAAACTGAAATCAAGATCACAAAATTGAAGACTCCTCCACAATTACCAAAGCAAAGAAACAAGCTGGAAATCATTCACATATTCCAAACCAAAAAGTAACCATTTTCCAAAGTCCATCACCTAGAAAACTAGTATTGATTGGAAGCACAGGGAATAAATCGAGGGTGGATATTACCACTTCTCTCTGGGTAGTGCTTTGTTGGCGGGGGTGTGTGAAAATTATTTTCATGTTAAAGTATACATACTTAGGAATAGAAAGTCAGGAGCAATAAAAGTTTAACAGATTACAATCAAATGTAGCAGAGACAACTGAAACTACTTCTACTTTATAGACTAAAAATATTCATTCTTTTCCTTCTACTAAGAAAATTAAAAATTTGATGAGTCAAACACCAAATATACAAACCATGCCAAGCCTTACTGCAAAATGGACTGAAGGATAAAGGGGAATAAACAAAGCTCTATATCAAGATTTTGTTTCATTTTTGTAATGTCTGAATTGACTCAGAAGAGGACCTCCTCCCCACTCCCCCCCTGCTTTAAACAACCTGTAAGATTCCAAGTACGATAGATGTGCTCCTGAGTAGTCACAATAATTGCTCCTCTTAGAAAACTCAAAACCAACTGCACTAAAAGGTGCTTTTTTTTTGATTCAAGGCCTGAGGGTGAGAGCAAAATTATCACAAACCTCAGTGGGATCAAGATTTTACACCTCCGGCAAAAGGAATAGCTCTGCTTATCTGTTACTACTACTGCCAACATACCCAACTTCTGGATGTTAGACAGACAGAGGCAAAAGAAGATATAAAAGAAAGGGAAGAAAAGTTTTAGTATTTTAGGAAATATACCACTATCACCAATTTAATTAAAGCAATAAAACTTTTTTTTGTAGGTAATTCAACACTCTAAAAATTCTTTGGATTGCTGAAATCCACTAAACTACTCTGCTTCTTCACTGCACTATGAACTATTAGTTTATCTTTAACACTCTCATTAAGCATTTCATATTCTATGTGACAAATTTTTCAAAGCCTCCTTAAGGCCATTCAAGTATCAAAACTGGAAATGTCAAATCTCATTTATAGCAACTCCATTGCAGGAAGAAAAAACTTACATTTTAGAAGAACTATCATCAGTGATTTAAGGAACAATGGCCCTTTTGAACAAATGCATTCAATAGGACTCACAGATTACAAATATCTGCAGGACTGACTGTGATGACTCACTGCACTAATTTTTTGCCCTTGGCTATTACTGAAGGCTCTACACCTGTTTTAAACCTCCAACTTCTCTGCAAAGATATATAGCTGAAGAAAGAAGGTGAAAAAAAGTCATCCTGAAGGCACAGAATCCCAGGAAAATCCATGTATCTTTAATTCTGGTAAGTGAAAAAGCCATGCTAATCAAATCATTATCTTGGGCTAAGGCTACTGCAAACACAATAGCATTGGTGCTACAATATTATTATAATCTATTCCCTTTCTTTTCATGAAAGCTTACAAAGAAAGAGAATAACAGAGCAGAAGAAAAAAGTTCCAGAGGCATCTAATAATATGCATGAGGGAGGGAGGATGTTTAAGCTTTTCTTCAGCATCAGTCTGGCAGCCAAGGCTAGAAGGAAGATTCCTGAAATTTCACAGCAGCGCTGGTGTACTTTGCTTTTCTTTGCCAGGCACTGATGCTCAGCTTCTTTCCACCCAAAGTTTTATTTTTCTGAAGTAGTAGCTTAGCTCAAGTATTATTTTCTGCACGTTAGTACAGAAAAAAACCAAACCCAAACACAATTCTACAGCTATGAAATTATTTAGATAAACCTTAGATACTCAGATATTTACTAATGCTATTTATAATTATGTTTTTTTTCCTGGAAAAGACAGGAAATTTTGCATGGATCCAGTCCCATCTCTTTGCCCTTCAAGATGGGTTTACAAACACTACCGCTCTCTCAAAGTGTTGTGTTGCATATAGAGAGAGGAGTGAACACAGAAATAGATATACTGAAGCGTGTTGCACGGTTATGGTAGGGCTGAGAGAAGAAGAGCGCACCTGAACACCGTAGCTGGTGTAAATTTATTGTGCTGATATTTACAGCAGTGCTTGTGGCTGAGCTGCTGATGCCAGGAGGGTAGGGCAGACGTTCCGTGCCCCCACATACAGACTGACACTGGGCTGGAGCACGCAGGTCCCTGCAGCTTGCCAAAATACATAACAGCAGTTGGTGCTAAGCGTTTTAGTTCACTTGTGTTCTGCTTACAAACATAGCGCTCCTTAAATGCACTGACAGGTTTTTGTGACTTCACGATTTAACACTACAGTGAATGAATTCTGGAGGTAAGACCTGTACATGTAAATACTATCAACAGAGCTATGAAGCAGATGATGCATTTCTTCTGTTTTCTCTTTTCTCTTTCTTCAAAGTAATTAGTATTAATACGATCACTATTCAGCAAAAAATCACCATCATTAGTGACACTAGTTAAGAAGAGCTTGCGTGCTCAAAAGCCTCTTTATGTTTTTAAGCCCTTTTAAAGCTACGAATAGTTGCCTAAAAAGATATTTCTTTTCCCTATGAACCTTGTCTTGGCATGTCTACAATAATGTACTACTATTCACTCTAATGTGATATAACATTACATAGTTTATTTTTAAATATCTGTTAGATATTCTGGGCTATAGGACCTTTCAGCCAGAGAGGCAATAGCAGCATCCTGTTCAGAGATCTATAAATACAGCCATTATAGTCCTACTGATTTTTTGCTTCCTTAGGAGGCAAAAGTCAACCGAACCAAACACCAACAAAATAGAAAAGCAGAGTTGATACACAACAGTTTTCTGTAACACAGGATATAAGCATAAATGCATGGGCCAGTTAACAAGAACAGAGAGTACTTAGTCCTTTGGAAAACACTTGGCATTTTACTATCCTGGTCCTTGGATGTTCCTAATTAATTTCCAATTTCGGTTTGGTGTTTCATTTTGGCTTAAATCTGTCTTATCTAATTCTACCTCATATTTTTTAAAACCAACATTCTCAGTCAAATTCTGGTTTATATTTTACTTTGAATCTCTAGCATATTTTTCATCTATTACTATCTCAAGAACCACTGACTTGGACCTTGAAGACAGCTGGTTTTTGTGGATTTTTTGGTGTTTTTTTTGTTTTGTTTTTTTTTCCCCTCCAAGACGGATGCTTTATTCAGGAAAGCACTCCAGCCATTTATAGCCTATGTTCTAAATAAAATTAAAACAGCCACAAGAATTTCCTAACCCTTCTACAGGTTCATGTATCTACCGCTGTTTATCATGAATTACTTCCACTGAGATGCTACAAAGCTCACTTCCACCTATTCTGTTAGGTACTGTATAAATAAAAATGGGTGGCCCCTGCCATTAAAATAAAACATTATAATCTGTGCATCAACATGCTCCCAGAAAACATCCCTTTAAAACATGATTGCTGTTGTTAGATTATAAGCTTTGTACGGTATGAACAACCTTCTCATTACGCGAATAGAATACAGATCTATAGGTGCCACTGGAAAATAAGGTAACAAAAAAAAGAAAAAATCAAACAGGATTATGAATAAAGAAACCAATCATTAAATGGCGAAGTGGAAGAAATTAACGCCAACAAACCAGCATAGAAACATGCACTGGTGTGGGCTGCGAGCAACGCTACTGACACAAACCGAGCTCTACGCTGTACAGAAAAGAAAAGGTGAGAGCAGAACCGGTGAACTGAAGGGCGGCCAGAGGAGGATCGCCTGCACCGCCAGGGAGTAACAACAGCGTCTCTCCTCCAAATTAAGCACGTACCCGTAGAGACAGCTCCGAAGGGGGGATTCAGCACATGGTCACCTTTACTCAGGGTCAGAAAGGTCACAGGGAAGCAACACGCTGAGCAGAGATCCAAATGTTTTTCCTTTTGAGGTTTCCTTTGTAGACAAGGTTACCCACTGTGGTTCTTTGTTTCTACACACATAAACTTTCACTTATCTGCTTCACAGGAGTGCAGAGGACAAAACGTGCATATTTGTAAACACTTTTTCAAGAGGCATGCTTTAAATGTTAAAAAGACAGCATATAACCACAATGTATAATAGAAGAAAATAAAGCACACCAAAATATTGTATATGTCCAAGCTAAGCACTTAACATACTAGATTTACAAAAATGAAAACCAGATACTTGGTTGCACAGTACAGAAAAACAAATCCTGCTCACAACTGTACGAAAGAAATACTGAACCTCAGAGAGGGGGCAGATGAGCACCCCCCCACATCCTCTCTCCCCCTCACAGGTGTCAATGACATTATACTCCTGCATCGCGGAACTAGAAAATCAATACTATCACTTACAAACCCTGCAAACCCCAGGGAGCAGGGGAAATAACGTAAATGGTAGGCTTTTCTGCTTTTTCCCCTTGACCTTTTTGCAGCATGGGGAAAAATCCTACTAGGATTACATACACAAGTTCTAGCTTCTTTCTCCATCTTTGGACTAACTTCTCCAGCCCTGGAGTGATTAAACCCTCCCGATGTGATTGCATCCTCACACGTACTAATCACCACCACAGAATCCTAATCAACAGCCAAAGTAGTAACCGGGGTGCTCAGATTGTTAGTCCTTAATTGTCAAAGCCATGACTGTAACTATTGGTTTCCTTTTTTTATTTTTTTATTTTTTTTTAAGATGGAGATTTAAACATTCGAAATTCATTTACTTGGGCTAAACTTGTACTTTCCTGTTGGAATAAATTGAAGATACAGCTAGTTTAGTCTGTTCTTGTGGAACCATTTATGGTTTCCAACAGATTTTCTATTCTACTGAGATATTTCAAGTCTGACTTACCCTATTCAATTCAAATGCATAAAATTAATTAGTCATACAATTTATTTTGAAGTCATTTATGTATTTATGTATACAAAGAAGAAATACAATTACAGAATTGAAAACACAATTAGTTAAAAATACAGCATGATCATGCACTCATTTCCACTGAACTGGCAGAAAAACTTTTTATTCCAGAAGGAAAAAAGGCAAAGCCACAGGGCTCAACACCTAAAATGACAATCTTCTGATAGAATAGATAAAATTAGAATTTTGGTATAGCTACCGTAGAAAAATATTAAATATAGACTAAAATAAATACATTTTTCTTCCTATAAGCACCTCTAATATTCTTTTGTTGCTGCAATCAAGAATGGTAGATATTAAAATGTTTAACTGCTCAAGAATTTAAAGTACACGACGTGACCATTAAATAGAGAACAAAAGTTTCAGAACATTTCAAAAGGCAGTCAAAGTTAACTGGATAACCTGCAAGAAGTTCTCAAGACTTATGTTTCCCATGTGTCACAAAAAAAAACCCCTGAAATGCTAATATTAACAGATGGCCTTGTGGTCCACTGTACTAAACACAATGTGTCCCTGTGAGCTCAAACATTGTGATCAGCTCATGACCCTTGATAAGGCAGGTAAGTAGATATCTCTTAACCTTATTGAAGACCAACTTAAGTCAACCCAATTGTCATTCTCTGCTCCGAATTTTAATGGCATTAGAAGAAAAAAGAGCCAACATACAAAATCATATAAATCATCCTGTCAGCACACAGGATCAGAGCACCCTATCTGAGGACCCCTGGAGAATGTGTAGGGGGACAGAGACATGAGGATGCTTCACCTTGGCATGATTATTACCTTGATTCCCACACCTGCTGAGCTTCCCCAGGCTTTCACACTCCGGTTAAGTCAGACATCTGCAAAAGCAGTGGTAGCACTGCAGATGCGGTATCACATACACTTTACATATGAGCAAAGAGTATAGTCCTGTCCACAGGCATGCAAAGCTGCACAATTAATACTCTTGGCCTCTCGTGTAGCTCTTAACAAGCACATTAGAACACCTACTATTAATAACCAAGCCATGCCTAACTGAGAAGTGCAACTTCTAGCCACTCTGAGCAAAATTAATCATGATTTTCATGTAGCTATTATCTTGCCTTTTCACATGCATCCTCAGAATCAAATTCTTTGTATTGGCTTACATCCAAAAAAAAACCCTACTGTACTTGAAAATACCCCACACCCATCCTGCTGATCTGGTCTCCATTAACGATACACAGAATCACTAATAGTCCTTTCTTCCAGCAAATCAGAAAATAACAAGACTGTTTATCAACAATTGTTCTTCTCATACATTTATGTTCAGGCTAGGAAAGACAAATTATCACCACACAACATGTAGAGACATGATGAGAACCCTCAGCCAGCAACACAGGAAGAGTTACTTGGGTAAACAGAGCTTACTAGGCTTAACCATTTTTATTTTTCCTTATTTGATCCCATGTAGTGTTAGATTATCAACTAGAAAATCGTTTCTTCTCTCTTAAAACTCTTTCTTAAGTGATTTCAAGACAAAGTTTTTTCACCCAAATGACACCATTACAATTAGCATTTTCCCAAATGATTCATAACTGTGGTAGAAAAAGAATCCTCTCAAGCAAAAAACACAGTGTGCCATGAAAAAAATTACTTGTGACCCACAAAGCACAGCCACAGGTTTTAATTTTGGAGGACTCTCAAAGTCACCAGCAAGTGACAATCACCAGCACGATTCAGAACGGGAAACGGGTCCAACTGGGACTCACGAGCTGGGCAGGTCTGTGCACAGTCTGCTGCTCTAAAAGGAGATCAGCCAGCCTCTTAGTCATGAGCAGGCATGGTACAGGTGCAGGACCTTCAAAGGGCTGCTCCTTTCATCCACGCTCAGAATTGGCCTTGTTAAAATTGTTTTTAAAAAAGAGTAAATCAAATTTGTAACACTCCTAACTTTCTGCTATACCAGCCCATTGAAACAAGAGGTACTGGGGAGAAGGAGAAAGGGAATCATCAGGTATTTGGTGGTGGATAAAAACTTGGTCCAAACGCTGTTGGTTGCACATACAGTTTTTGTCTCCGTGTTCAGATGTTGTTGAAACAGTAGACTTTAAAGAAAATGTCAATGAATCCTCATAAGCACCATACATGACCTCTGGGGTAATTAGCAATCATTCAAAAGCAACAAGACTAAAATGTTCTATTCTTTATTACTGTCAGCTCTTGTCTCGATCAGCATTTTAATAAAGATGGTTTATTGCTAAGACAGTTTCATGAATCAGTCATAATTACATTCTGACACGCAGTGAATAGTAAAGCAAAACTAAATATCACTTCATCAACCTTTCTAACCTTTATGCAAGTATTAACTGTAAATAATTTTTACACAATCTTACAACAGAAAATCTGCATATTTCTTAGTTTTGTACATACTCTACCCTAACTGAATTTCCTGTGACCTATACCTGAAAAAAACCCTTACAATCAGGCATAATTACTTAGTCTTGCATGATATTCAGGTGTTGCCTTTCACAGATCAAATCAACTTCAAGTACAAAAGGCTATTTGTTCTACCAAGTAGTGCAGTGCTTTAAGGAGTTAACTAAATTTTTCTAGTCTTCTTCCCCACGCTCTTCATTACCTGCAATAACAAAATACAGGGAATTGCTACAATAGCCTTAGAGACTTCATGCTTGTTCCAATTTTAAACACTGTAACAAAAGAAAAAAAAAAGGCCAACAAACAAAAAAAATCAAACCCCCCAAATCCACACAAACAAATTTTGAGGAAAACTTTCATTTATGTTGTATACTGGAATGGCATTTTGAAACTAATCATGCTCAGATTGATTTTGGATGACAAAATCATTTTATTTGCAAATTATTTTTAAATGGACCTAGAGCACAAAGATCTGGGAAGTAAAATACTGCCACATCCAATTTTTTTAACAAATCTGTTTCTTACACTTGTGACAAGTACATTTAAACTTTAAACTGAAGAGTTTAGCAGAGACAAATTTAGAGGGAAAATTAGTTCAATGGAAGTTGCACAAGTTTACATTACAGCCTTCGAAATTTTAAAAACTAAGAAACCCCACTATTCTTGCTACCACAAGGAACTTACAATCTATTGTACAACTTTTCAATAACTTATTTTAATGTCTAGCTACAAAATCAGCTACCCCCTAAGAAGAGGAAAAATAGACAATTAACTTGTAAAATAATGGTGCATGAATAAAGACACTCTTAAAACGTGCTGTTCTGTGAATAGCATTTCAGATATTCAGACAAAAGTGAAAGAATTCAGGAGGTACAGATGTGGCTGTGCCGGGTAGGAGACAAGTAGCCTCTCCTTTTTCCAGTCAGGGAGCCGAAGAATGGCAGAGTAAACTTCCATGCAATAAGAATTACACTGAACAGCTCTCCCCATTTCACATCACTTAGGAAAAAAAATCTTCCCTGCAGTCTAAGTATAAATACAACAACAACAAGAAGAAAAAGCACCAAACCACAACCCCAAATCAACCCACAAACCGCTGTACAACATTCCGCTTCGCTAAAGAACCACTAATGACTGTAACTTTCAATCTCCTAATAAACAAGTTGTGGTGTTCCGTGAAAAAGAAACGCCAACAGTTCACTCTGAATTGATAACGTGATGTTTCGTAAGCTAAGGGTCAAATTTACGCCTAATACATGTACTTAATTGGAATTATACCCTGGATGAAGTTATTTGTCTAGATTCCTTTTTTGCCGTTGTTTTTCCTTTTTAACATTTGATTTGTATTTCTTGTCCCAGTATTAGCCTTTGCTCCTGCCAGAACTGTTGGCAGGCAGGAAAAAAAAAAAAAAAANAAAAAAAAAAAAAAAAAGTATTGATTTACGAAACTGGATTTCCCAGAATTAAAAAAAAAAAAGGCGACTAAGATCTAAACAAAGGCTAAAGATGGCTTACGCTTAGTGCTGATGAGGTCCACTACCTCATTACCAACAACTGAAAACTTCTGATGCATTTTGTTTCAAGGGAATCCAAAAGTCCTTGCTGTAAAGCAGGCTGGGGGGTGCTGGGTCCATTCACTCTTTCTGTATCACGACCATTATGTAAGAAGTATAAAACACTGCCTTTATGCTGCCAAACCACAATGACTCTTCTTACATCAAAGCGTTTTCACCACTAGGGTTTTTTTTCCTCTGAAATTTATTCAAGCCAAGGGCAGGGAGACAACAATTCATACACACTAATTACACCTAATTATCTATTCCTTTTTTTTTTTCTCTTTCCTTTCCACCAGCTTCGGCCAGTGCTATTTGCTATCTGGGTTTCTCACAACCTCCCCTTGCCCTGTCCATCCAACTCAACAGTAAAGTCTTTGAAGAAAACAGTCGTGGCTTCTTAGAATTTTAACAATATAAGGTTCAACTCAAATTAAATTATTCTATTATTAGTTTTGACACATTTATGTGTTAAATATGAAGGCCTCTTGGTTAATTTGGCAAATTCCTCTCATCTCTTCACGGCTAGAATTGCTGGAAACACCCTCTCTTGTAGGAGCTTCTCCTCATGCTTTCTTTTCATGATCTAAATGAAATGTTTATTGGATTAAAGTTCTTCTCTGCAGACCTCCACGGTGGCCTGTGACAAAGAGCTTAAAAGCTTTATTAATTGGCTTGGGCTTTTTGGGGGGAGGCAGGACCTCATTTCACATTACATCACAAGCAAATAAAACTGCCACGTGTAATTAGACTAATTTAACCTGATCCAGCAGGAATCAACTATTCCATATCTATGATATGCTTTGATTTACTCATTTTAATCAAGGAGTAAACAAACCAAGCAAGAATTCAGGAAATTCTAACAACTAAAGGAAGCGAGAAGGCAGGGAGCCCAACACTGAGCTACAGTAGAGACTATTTTATCTTTATCTAAAGTTTCGTTCTGCAGCTAAATAACCTGGCTAGGAGCAAGTGTGTGTGTATAACAGACACAGAAGTTGAACAAAGCGAACAGCTTAATATCTAGAGAACACACTAAAGAAATAGGTACATGATGAAATCTCGTAACAGTTAAGTGCTCCGAACTACAGAATTCAAATAATCCTTGTGTTTAAATTTAAACACACACACACACACACACACAGGCTCAGAAAGCTGAATGCTGAAAGGGCTGGTGACTTCTAATCTGACACCTTACTCTCTACATACAGCATTTAGTTAGTTGACAGCCTCACGAATTTGTCTAACTAAAATTAACCAAAATTATACTGATGTTCAGCACAAAAATACTTGCAATCATGCTACGTTTTCTATTTTTATTTTTTCCTATGTTTAATTAGGTACACTTCACAAAAGCTAAGTACTTCTATTACTTGCAGAGAGAGAGAGAACAAGAACAAATGCTCCTTCTACTTAGTGGTTTGCTTGGTTACATACTAAGAAGGGAAACAAAAGGCCCAACATCTTCAGTAATGAAAAAGTCAATTGATAGGCGAAGCCATCACAATATCAAAGGCCTAATCCCTGCAATTCTGACTCAGGTGACAGTTCACAGGGGTCAGAGTGGCTGACACTGACCTCAAAAGCAGGTTTTAACTATTCAACATGCTGAAAGCTGCTGGGCTATCACACCATCAGACTGGGACAAACTGACAAATCAATTTCATCAAGGAGATGACTTCTTTTGCGGGGGGGGGGGAAGAGATCTGCCAACCCACAAATCCCCACATTTCTCACCCAGGTGGTTGGACAAAAGCTCAGAGCACCATCAAAGACATTTTATATCTACCAAATGCCTTTGTACAAAACAAACTCCCACAATTTGTTTAGGGACAGCTTTTAGAGCTGTTTTAAACAAATATTTTTTGCATATTCAAGCTAAGCTATTGAAAACTCAAAATACTTCTAAATTCCTCCATTTCTTGCTTTGAAAGAATGGGTATATTTTAATTGAAACCAACCAGAGTAGAGAGCAATGTCAACAAGTAATCATTAACTAATTTAGTGTAAATACACCTTGTTTTCTATTTGAGAGGAGTGTACAGTGCTTACTGCTAAGAGTCATTTTAACCAAAGAGCTTTAAAATAAATAATTATTTGGTCCCTAATAGCAGATGGAAAAAAAAAAGTTCACTATAGGAAGCTTACAGTAATTTCATGTCTTATTGACAACAGGTTTCTGGTTGATTCTCTCTCTTTAGTTAAAGCGAAATGCAGACAGCCAAAGCCAAACTTCTTTTTTTAACTGTACCTTTTAAAGGTATATTCAGGCTATGAAAGGCCCTAGAACTTGCTGACTTTCAGTTAGAATTTAGTGCAGTGCAGGTCTACTGCATGAAGAAAACCTGAAAAAACGCACAAGTTACATATTTGGTATTTTGACTCAGCTCGACATTTTAAAACTTCACACTACAGTTCCAGGAAACCTTTGGAAGCTCAAGAACTGCTCGTATCAGCTACAGACTTTACATAACAAACTATGTGAGGAGCTTTCCTTCCTGCTTGTCTGAAGAATTAAGCATTGAACCAGTCACTGAATTAGAATTAGGATTCCAGAACAGCTAAGGGCTGGTGTATCTTCACTAAATGTCTGCAAAAAATTAAATGTAGCCAAAATTACAGCCAAACTAGCAAATTAAAGCATGCTTTTTTATTTTTTTGAAAAGCCTCACTTCAGATCTTACATCAAGTTGCTAAAGATGCATAACTTTATTTATAAACCAGCTTTAAAATGTTTAGAAAGTGTTCATATTTCATATTAGTTTAGATTAACAATTTTAGGTATTTCTGCTCTAAGCAGTTGAACAGAGTAACTGAGCAAGGAATGTTTTTCTTTTTAAGAACTGCCTTTATTAAAAAAAAAAAAAATCACTTAGGAGTTCCATGCACTTTAAAATGCTCGGTAAGAGACACTGCAAGATTAAAAGCTCAATCAGAAGGGACTGAATCTAATTGCAATTATAGAATCAAAAGATTTTCCTTCCTAATACTTATCTCTGAACAGCTCTATCTCTGTAAAATTTCATGCACTGAAGAAGCACTCTTATCTATTGCAGAAACTAAGCCCCTTCCATACAGAATACTTAGTCCCAAAGAATTTTAGCCACAACAACGAACAGAACAACTGAGAGTTTTTCCCTATTTATGAAAACTACCACTCTAAATTACAGGATTTAAAAAAAAAAAAAAAAAAAAAAAAAATCACTGAAAAATCATATCCCAAACTACTAAAGGTTTCAAAAGATCACAATACTGGGATATGTTCCAAATGAGGCGGGGGATACGCACAGGGGATACGCACAGGGCAGGAAGAGCTGCCAGGAGCCCTACACAAACCTGGAGCTTTTCTGCGGCCTTAAAAAGTAGAACTTATCAATTGCACCTCCCCCTGCAGACATTCAGCAACCACTTGCCCCCGGTAATCCACCACCTAGAAAGGTGAAAAAAGACAAACTCAGCAAGATAACTGTATCTTTCCTAGAGTGCTGTTTCACCTTTTTGCTTATTCCACACAAATTGGTTTGTGATTATCTTTGATAAGAAACAGGAACCCAAATGCATATACTGGAATTATGAACATGGGTAATTCTAGATGTAGGAAAGAAGTCATTTCTTTTGATCATTTGAAGACAGGGAAAGATTTTTGTATAACAGTTACCAGGGTATCTAGGAACCATGTGTTCCATTCATGAGGAACAGAAACAGCCTGAAATCTATTTCAAGTGAAGCATCTCTTCACCGAAATGTACTGTCAATACTTTCCATTCATCCCAGCTTTCCAAGAATATTTAAAGGAATTGAAAGCTCCGCTGTTGAACTTGAACTACTTTCAGTGCTAAAGCCTTTTTTTAAGATTTATGATCATAAAAGTTCATTTCTGAAACAAACAAAACCAAGCCACCCATTCACCCCCAATAAACCCTACACAAAAGCCCCGCAGGAGGTTCTGAGCGCAGAGAAAACTCAGACAGGAGTTCGTGCGAGTTGTCAAAGCCACGGCTGGGGAACAGGTTACACGAGACTGATGCTACCAGAGAGACACATGGCGGGGACAGAGCAAGGTCAAGGTAGAGAAGACCGGAAATCAAACATTTGCAGGCATCTAGTGTATATTCTTCCTTTGTATTTCCATGCAAAACCCTAAAGTACATCGCCTTTACATTTCCTGAAGTTGCACATGCAATTATAAAAAAAAAAAAAGAATTAGGCAGAAGCTACTCCATCCATTAACACGAATGCAGTGATACAGATTATACACACATTGGGGAGGTCTAAATCTGCATTTCTCAAACCACCACATCCAGAGCCTCAATTTAGTTTTATCCATGCCTTTGCAATATAAAGGTCACTTGTTAAAATCTTACTTCAAAATACAATCCAATGTACTTTTTTAAAAAATGCGTAGTTCTGAAGTGTTGAATTAAAAATGTAGACCTGGAAATCTTTTCATTATTATTTTTAATACCTTGCCATTACTCTTCCATTTTCCAACTAAGGTCAGAGAATGAACTCTCGATAAGCTTCCTCTGATACATTATGCTTTTGGGAAAAGATCGCATTATATTGGTAATATTTATTAAAGTGACATTATATGAAGATAATATTTAGAGCAGTGTTAAAACACAAAGATACAGGGAAAAAAATGACGACAGGTAATCAATATTTTTAGAAAGGCCCTGTGAATAGTGTTGAGTGAAACCTTTTTTCTGCATTTATTATTACGGTAATGTTCATCTACCTCTAGTCTGGGTTGTGCTACTTGTTTCTTTTTGCACTACTCCATCCCCTGCTGCAGCTCTAAAGCAAGCCACCGTTAGGGCTTCTCTCAGGGTTCTATCCAGCTGGTCCCTTCTAAAAATTTACATTATTTTCCCAGTCCTGATGAGGTGTTCTGCATGCGTAAACTACACTTCACCGTTTTTCTTCAGCTAGCCAAAAAGAGAAAAAAGGAAACTACAAATAAGCATGCATGGTAGATATTCTTTAAGTCTGATCATCAATTAAATGAAAGAGCCTTACATTTATCAACGAAGAAAACTAAGAGTCAACTAGAAAAGAAATATAGAAAAGAAAGATTTACCACAGATGGTGCATTTCGAAAACCAAATACATATGAAACTACTACTGTTTTTGAAAATGCTCTATGATTAGGATCTCTCCTGCATCCAATGCAGTCAGCTACAGAATAAACCCTTTTAAAGAATCTGAAATGGAAGTCATTGCTCATTTATTTTTATGTTTCTTACTTTTCTAAAGCCATCCAGGTAAGAAGCACTTTCACTGGTAACCTCCCTGACTTTACACACAACCATTCTAAGACACATCAGTGTCACACTCATGACAATGGCATATTAACTTCGAAACCAAATTAATTGCTCAACTGTCAACTTTAGAGGGGATTTTCAAGGGTGTTTAGGCAATTAAGCAATTTTACAATCCTAAAATGTCTCATTGAAAACCCAAGGCACTGTCAACTGCTTTACCAGTGACCACTTTAACAGAAACAGCCAACCAATGTATCTATTCAGCAATTCTCACTGAGCTAAACTTATTCTAAACAACACCTTACCTTTCTTTTATCTTAGATACTGATATAGTTAACATTAGTTACGTAGTTATCCTGCCAATACTTTGGGAAGTGCTGTTATTTCCATTTTACATGTCATGTCAACCCAGGCATAGCAGGACACAGGAGCTGTATGCCAGCTCTCAATAACATAACAGTACAATCATAGCTTATGAATTGAAAATCTCTGTGACTTGCCCGGAACTTAAAAAGGTAGTTCAGCATATGGGTTTTTTTAACAGCAAAATCAGCATTGATTGTATTATTCACATCAAGAAAGGATGCTCCATTTTTTAATCTAAATGAAGTCATTCTAGCTGATGTCCTGCCATACCACAACATGCAGACTCCAGGAAGCTCCAGAACGTACCAAATACCACTTTCCTTACACCAAAGGAACCTCAAGTTTTTGTGGCATAATAAATGTAAGACATGCACAAGCACACCACAGCATAACTGTCAGAGGAATACTGTGTTACACAGCATATACACATCAGTAAAAAGTCTTATCCAAGCAAACAAATTCTGCTACCTTAGTCAAAAAGGTAACTTTTCGTCATACTAAAAACGTCCAGCTTTCAATACATTAATTCTAGAGAGGAAGAGTTCCTTTTTGCCTTACCTTCAATTATATTTGCCTCGAACAGTTAAAGAATACACATCTTATCTGGAAACTAGAATCAAAGCAATCCTGTACAAATCTCTAATTCATTAATACAGCGAGCGAAACTGAAAAGCATTTAACGAGTGACTCTCCTTACCTTCAGCACAGCAATGAATGGTACAAAATTAGCTCTCTGAAGACCATTTTTATAGAGATCTGGAAGAAAGGAAATCAGTACCATTTTGCTACTTAGTCTTAATAACAATGTCAGCTTGTCTTTTAGTCTGGCAAACAAGACCCGGTGTTGCTAGAGAGAGGAGGAACAAAAGGCGGAAAAGGAGAGCTGAAATTGATTTCTCTTCTGCTGTATGAAAATTCCATACATTCTTAGGGAAGAAAGGAACATCCTAAGAAAGTCAGAAAAAGGCGGGGAGAGATGACTTAAATCTCTAACAACATATAACTGATTTTAGCAGAAGAAATAAAACCAGCATCTCTTTTAAAGTAAGGATATAAAAAAGGAATGCTGGGTATACATTAGTATAGGGACAAAACCATGCACCTGCTAAGTCCCAAGTATATGGCAGAGGGGAAAATCCAACATAAAATAAAAAATACATTATTTGAGTTTAAAAGGTTAGTATCATTCTTATTCAGTGTACTGTGCTATACTTTATCTTCTAGCAATTCTACCATGTACACTCCCTTTTCAAAATTCAGAAAAAGGGTCATCCCTAAGGGAAAATAAAGGAAAAAAAAAATCAATTAGTATGTCAACTTATGCAAACTTGCTAAAAATACAACTGATTTAAAAAAAAAATCAGAATATTACATAACAAAATGCAAATCTGCCCTCAAATAAAAGACGTCATAAAAACAAACTGCAAACCAGCATTTTATATCTTATTTATCTGTACAGTTTATACAGCATGAAGTCATCTTCTCTGGAACCTATCCAACATGTTATTACTTAAACTGCACAATGGGCTGCACTTTTTCATTAGTATTTGGAAGCCTTATAAGAAGTCAGTACAGCACCTATGGCTCTCAGGAGGAATAAATAGAAGAATACAGACACCTGGCAAAGATGTCACCAAAATTTCCTGAGAAGACCATGCCAGGTTACTAATACCACCTATATTCCCCATAATGCCTGAAGGCTACAATTAGGCTAAAGCTTTCATGCTCTACCAACACCTCATGGTGGACAGAAGATCCAGTATGCATGAGGAGCCAATGGGACACCTACACAAGGGTTTTCACAAAATTGGATATGTACACAGAAACATTTAGGAAAATTATCAGTGAAGGTGATTCTGCACCCTAATTACTAACAAAATTGTATGGAGCCATGTATCACTCTCATTAATTACTCTGCAAAACACGATAGCTACACGTATGGTAAAACAGCAACCATTTCATATTTACTTGCAAAAATTAGTGAACATGTAACAGTACTATAAGACAGCTACTTCTGTTAGCTTTTCTAGTTAATAAGCCTGCGAGTTTTGAATTATGTCTCTGTTTCATGAGAATGAGAAAAACGAACATCAATTTTGGTCGAGAAACAAAACCAGGATTCCTTGAACACTGCACCTCAATATTTCCCCTCATATTCTGCTGAAGCAGAAGTTTAACATGGTTAAGAGTATCACTAATGGTCAGCAGATGGGTACAGCTGCTCTCTAATGAAAAAGCCACTTTCCCAATTCATATCCACAAGAAATGAACCTCTCAATTCAGTCTTAAAGCTGGATGCAGCAGACTACACCGACCCAACTCTCTTTTCCACAGGAGGATTTAATACACGCTGCGATCACACAGGTGCAGTGGGAAGGGAAGAAGAGACAGGCAGTGACCAGCACCTGGCTGCACCACAACTCAGCTCTGGAGACGCCGTTCTTGACATTCTCCGTGGGGCAGCTAGTACAAGTGGATGTCTTTCAGGTTGACACAGTGACTTAATATGTATTAAATAAACCCATACGACAATAATGGTCACAAATTGACATCTTAATTTAAGATGTGGGATACAATCCCCAAGTTATAATAAAAAACTCTCCTGAACTTTAAAAAGTGGTGCTTCAAAAAACACAAGGATGCTCCCCAACTGAGTAAGGCACCAGCATCCAGCTTATCTGTAGTGAACCCAACTACTGGAATTATGGATTCATCTTGTTTGCTCAAGCAAGGAAAACAAACCATCAGGAATTTGTTTCCCCCTCTAGGAAGAATATCTGAGTATTTTCTTCTCTTTTTTTTTTTTTCCCCCTCAGATAAAATGCACTGTAGATATCTAGTGATTCTTTTCTACTCAATTAATTTGGGCAGACAAATTAACTGGTATTTACAGTCAATACTGTAACTCTTAAGGATTTTTTGCAAACATTTGAAATTAATCAATCTAAAGTGTCATAAAAGTTGCACAGAAATTATGCAGTATGCTAACAGATAATGCTGCACTATAACAAACATTTTTCTCCTCTACCAAAAAAAAAGACAACTACTGCTTGGTTAAAAACCCATACAGATTTGGAGACTTTGTAGAAGGATGCACCTAACTAGTCACTCTCTATCTAAAAATATTGTTAAAAATGGAAACAACTCTCCACCTAAACAATATCCAATGAGTGACCTCAAACAAAGCTGTGAGAACGGCATCTTGACAAGGGGTTCTCCTTTGAGCTGGTGGATCGAGTCTGCAAGTTTCTGAATTAGGAAACAGGAGGAAATGTACTTCCATTTTTCCTCTGTTCTGCAGAATGTGATCGCTTCCTATCCTGGAACACACTGAAACCAGAGGCAGCATTGCACCCTTCCTCAACTCCCCTGTCCTCAAATACCTTCCCACTGGTTCGGATAGAGTAGAGAAGATCAGCAAACACAGAAGGATCTGGGGGGAGGTGGGAGGAAGAACACCCTGAATTTGGGAGAAGAGAGGGGTATGACTTAGCAAAAAAACATTTCTTTCTCAAAAACACAAAAAAAATGGGACAAATTGGAATATATTAGGTTCTTGAAGACTCAAGAGTTCATTAGTATTGTAAGGAACATTTAACAAAGAACTGTTGTTTTCACATAACTGAGGACCTGGCACCTGACCCCAGCAGGGGGGAAGGACTGAGGGACATCGGACTATGAATCCTTAATGTAAAACACAGTCTCCTCCCGGAATATATACTGATACCGGTATACATACTGATACCTGTATTTACAAGTTAATTTAGGGGGAAGCATAGCCAAAGTACCAGGAATCCATATCTTAAAGAGATTGAAAAGGGGAAGGGTGTTGTACGCATCGGGGTAGTCTGTAAACCCTGAAGTACCCAACCAATGGGGAACAGGGGAGGGAAATTGTGGCCAGGATTTTGGGGGGATATAAGCAGGGGCTTTTTGCCCTATAAGTGTGCCTACCTTTAGGTAGAACACCCGGTCTTCCAACACCGTTATTAAAATATGCTTTGCTGAGAGATCCTGCCTGGGCCTATTATATTTGCAAAATAATTGTTTCCTACAGTATTAAATACCGTATGATTTTAATACAATGAATCTCAGTATCTTACAAAACAATTCTATTTGGATAATACTAGTCGCATGTTTGTTTTTACCTTCTGGTGGCCTGTTAGATGTTGCCACAACGACAACCCCATTTTGGAACAGATTTTCAAAAAGCTGCTTCAGAATCATGGCATCAGCAATGTCAGTGACCTGCGGAAGACAACACATTTGTTTAATCTTGCTTTCAGCTTCTGCTGCAATAGATCTGCGAGTGGCTTTGTAGCTAGGAAAAATGCTTGTTAGTGAAAGCCATGGAGAAAGATTTTAATTATTGCTTGGTGAGAAAAAATAAAGGGGATAATTAATAAGCAGTGAATGTGCCACAGTCTTTCAAAACTTGCCTGCTCTTTATTGCCGAACTCCACCATTTCTTTACTGATTGCTAAATGATTCCATGTTAACTTCTATTATAGAACTACAGGTGGGAGACACAGAAAACAGACCTAAACATTTAAGAGACCTAATTAATTAGAAACACATGGAAAAAAACAGACGACAGAAAGAAAATACACATCGGCTGTTTTACATTTCTATTACCTTTGAGGCAAAGGTTTGCAGAGGTGAATTTAAATGGTCATGGGACTTCAGAAATAAAGACAAGTAGCCAACTATACATAATCAGCTGCTGTTGAAAATAGAATGATATGACATAGATACTATTGTGTGATTGTTGCAAAAAACAATTCAACAGATGGCCCATCACAAAAATAAGCAATTTCATTGTTCTTTTTAAGTGCCTTCTATTACTGTCCATGAATAATCAAAAGGCACGGCAGTCACTTCCAGCACAGTCAGCCTCTTCTAACCTTCAGGCACAAAACACAAATGAAAAATAAAAATGGATGGGACAAGTGATACTAGGGAAATAACATTTTTAAAAGGCTAAAAAATAAGCTATAAAGTAAAATTTCTTTCAATATTGAAGTTTAGCTTAACAAACTTGCTTTACAGTACCAAGAAATAAAAGGAAACACAGAGTGCTCTGTACAAATGAAAAAATGTAATACATTTTTCTGAAAAAAGCCCATTGTTACAACAGCAATTTATACTTCTACAGGAGCTCGCCAGCTGAGATCAGCAACCCTAATAAGTAAACCATCTTTATTATTGTTACATTTGTTTCTCCTGCATTCGCGTTTACTATTAGACACTTGTTGCATTTTGACTTACCAAAACAGCCCCCAATTCTGAGGAAATAAAAAAGTGGTGTTATGCTGAGAGTTATACACGCTCATTACACAGCAGATGGACAGGCTGCTATGCTTTCACCAGTTTAGGTGTGTATGTTGCGATGGTAATACACCTAGAGAAGAACTTCAACCAGTATAATTTTACTCCACCACCATCCCACTCCCCATCATCTCCCCATTTTTAAATGACCTTTCTGGGCGGCAAAAAAATGTAATTCTACACTAGAGACAGTAAAATATTTAAGTTACATTTCTGACAGCTAGTTTTGTTCATAAGGAACATTGTTCATAAGGAACCATATGTAAACACCAGTTTCCTTCTTGAGAAGATTTATTCTAAATAGTTCTATAGAATGCATTAATATGGATTTTTTTCCTTTTTCAAAAACGAACTTTTACATAGCCATTAACACCCCTCAGATTTGCACAACTCCGATCACTAAGAGCTGATATTCCAAGCAGCATGTAGTAATTCACTATTGTGCTCTGTGTCTAATGTATCTGCTTATGCACCTACCTATCAATAATTTATTTCTTCTGAATACTAAAATTTAGGAACTTTCCCCGTTCCTAAAAAAACAAGACACACAAGGAATCAGTATGCATGTGCCTTTTAGGGGTAAACGAATTTCCTGTATCATAAACCAAACCTCATAGACAAGTTTTAAAAATGTATTACATGAACCGTTTTGTTACAGACTTCTTTGTTTAAAAATACTGTAAGACATGATACCTTTAGAAAATAGGAAGGAAAATAGTATTGATGCTTCCATTAAACAATTAATAACATTCTCTTATTAATGAGAACTGTTATTTGATGTGGAATTCTGATGTTTTCAACTCCATTACAAAAAAACCCTAACTCTCGAAATGTCTGTCAAAAAGCAAGAGCCATTTTGAGAACTGGGATGCAAATATGAGTTATTTTATCTCATACAGCTTAGGAAAGACAGAAAATTGTTACAAGGTAAAGCAGGTAGAAGACAGTAACTAAAGCATTGTCATTTTTCATGTTTTTACTATATCCAGAATACATTGCAACAGGAAACAAAAGCAAGGGCTACAAATTACCAATACGGAGAGCCTGCTAATGGAGAGAATGGAGAAATTTCATTAGCATTTAGGAGAAAAGATTTATTTTATGACCTAGTGCTGCTTTCCATTATGACTCACTCACTCAAAAAAAAAAAAAANAAAAAAAAAAAAAAAAGCACTAGAAAAAAACACTAGACTAATAGTTAATTTACATGTGTAAGTGCCTGAGACTCAGTCATCCACTGATTGGTACAGTTCCACGTAATGAATGACAAACATAAGCATGTATTATCAGTAATTAGTATTAGCACAAAAATAAGAACCTAATTTTTATTAGAGGCTTTTAATAGCATGCAGGTTAGTAAAAACTCCTTAAATTGTAGTTTGCTTCAAGTCCGGTTGGTACCAGTGGTATATATAAAGACTAATGCTGTATGATCATCCAGCTTACCAAGAAGTACAGATTCTGTTTTCATTATCAATACTAAGATAGGTTATAGTCACATGCCAAAATTAGACTAATTACCTGTGTATAGTTATTTGATCGCTAAACAGTAACTAGTCTCTCTCTTTATTGGCCAACCTCTATGTTCTGGAACATCAAAATTATAACTACAAATGGCTTATTCATCATTCTAGGGTTTTTCTTCAAAATGAGGACACATTTTTAGAATGGCTTAAGACTTTCATTATTTTAAAAAAGGCTTTAATATTTACAGTAAACTGTATGACAAAGATCAGTAAGAAGTAGCAATGCTTTAATAGCCAAGAGCCTACGGCTCAGGCAAATGTTGATGAAAAATCTGCTTCAGAACGAACAAACACAGAAGCTTAGTGCCATCACTAAGGTCCTGGTTATTACATAGTATTTGCAAAAAGAAGCATTTAAGATGTAGTAATTATTTTTTTAACACAATAGTTTGGAACACACAAAACCACTTAGAAATACTGGAATATTTTTCCACATCAATTAGTCACTGGTCCACCGGTTCAACAGTTCTCTAGGCTTTGCAGGAAGACTCCAGAATACTTCTGTTTTGCTTTAGCCCACTGTCACCCCTGGCAATGCTCTTGTCTTTTGAAGTTCTGCACTTGGTCTCCTCTGAAATACGAGTATTAACATTACTGTTTGCTGCCCCTCTTACAGTCTCACTCCCCACATGTCTGATCTTAAGATAAATAAATATTTCCAGTTTAGTCTTTTTTATTTTTTTTTTTTTACCAACAGGTATTTGAAAGCAACCTGAAGTGTTTCAAGAAAATCTCACCAGTTTTCTGATATTTGCTCCACACACAAGTATTTTGCCAAAGTAGTACAGACCCAGCTTGGCTTTCCATCTGTCCAAACAGACAGTAGCTTTGCCTGCAAGTCAGAGCAGTGTATGTTCTGAGTCTGGCAATACTTTAAATATGAGAGTCAGGTTGCAGTGAAATGTAGCCATTATCTCCAGTAAGGAAATAAGCTACAAACATCCTGAATTAGATATGGCTCCTTATTATCAATGTTAATTATGTCAGCATGTGAACTGCTCTTCCAGTCACTGTACTACTTTATGACTATTTAAGCAGGTTTCTTATCCCAAATTCAGTGCCTCCTGCAAAATTTCACAAAGCTGGGACTCCTCTACAGTAGGCAAAGCCTGTGTAGCACTCCATGCTACAGAAAATCAGTAAAGAAATCCAGTTACTGAGAAATCTGTGAATTTAGGACATCAGTATACCCAGAACAAGCAGATTTTTAAAATTCACATAAGAATGCGAAGTCCTAGATACACATTTTAAAGTACCGGGTATTTCAAAAAGACGGATCCAATTTGAAATCACTGTATCTTTGAAATCGGTCTATCTTTTTGAAACACCCGGTATACTTCTTGTATTACTTTCCCAACTGACTCACCAACAAAAATAGGTGATTTTTACAACTGAAGTGATTGATGTACCTCAAGCAAGTCAGCAGGGGGAGCAGGCAATCAATTTGGAAACAAAAATACACCAGCTTCTCCCTTCAGAGTGTGGAAACATGACGGTCTGGAAACACAGCAACACTATGATATGAAAGCAGTGGGGATTTTTTATATGGAAAAGCAGGTATTTACACTAACGCGTGTTACAGCAAATATGCCTCGTTCTACCATTTGAGCGTTTGATAACACGACAGCTAACATTCCTCCTTGCCCTCTCCAAATCTTCTCATCTCTTCATAGTGTAAATACAACTGTCTCTGTATTTAGACTTTATACTGCAAGTTTTAGAAGCTCAGCATTCACATGCAGTACAGAAAGCCCAGTTTAATGATCAAACAGCAGCAAGTGCAATGACACCACACATTGTGAAACCATACATCAAATGACTAGACCTTGTTGAAAAATGCAAAAGCAACTTAAAACAAAAACACCTACTACCCTACAGCCACAAAAACCCCCTCCAGGGGAGCTGATCAGAAACTGGATATGTTCTCGGCTGCGCAGGCTCATAAAATAATAGCTAGGTGATATAAATTGCTCTATTTCAGTAATGTATTAATTTAAGAACAAAACCCAGACAATTTACACTTCACAGATTATTATTATTTTACTATTGGTGATTTGAGGACTAACACAGATCTGTTCTTATCTTGCTCTGGATTTTTGACCTGAGTCAAAAATCTCAGCTGATCAGGGTTGCCAAATACCTCTAGCCTCTCTCCCAAAAATTTTTATAAAGCAATTCTACACTTTGATTTGTGACATGTGCTTAAAATAAAATTCACTATCTGTGTAAAACAAATTAAACAACCAAGTTAGCTTGGGCAACAATCATTTTATGAGTTTATTTTTAATTTTCACATTCAATGAAAGTTTCTTAAACTCTTAGTTACGTTGATATAATCTGGCACTGACACGCTGAAAGCTCCAATAACTACTCTAGGAAAGGATTTAGGTTGAATTTGACACGTTATTTCCATGTCCTTAATCGCACTGAGACAATTCTGTTGCATTATATGAACTACAGCAAAAACCTGGCATGCGAAGCAAGAATCAGGCAACTGCTCTCCGGGGCACTGTACAGACTCGGAACAGGATGACGGTCCCTGCCCTGCAGGACTCATGAGCCTCTCACCAAACTCTAATACCCCCTTGTATGGACAGTAACAAAACTGGTAAACGAAAACACTATAAATGGACTTACACCACCAACTTGCATCTTATGTCCTGGAAAAAAAACCCCACACCATCTTCAAAACTGTGAAATAACTTCTACTATTTTAATACAGTTCACAACTGGCCAGTGATTCAACAACTATATTAGCAGCAGGAAGAGTCATATTTTAAGATTAAAAGTAATTTTTTGAAGTTTCCCTTGAAGCAAAGGAGTAATCTCTGACTTCTTACCTGAAATTCATCAAAACATAAGAGAGCAGCTTCTTCACTTATTTCCTCCGCTACTGGTGAAATTGGGTCATATGATTTGGCCATAAAGCCTGCTTTTCTTTTTGGCAAGTTCTGCTTAAGGCGATGTATTCCTGAGTTGAAAAAAAGAAAACAAAATAACGAATATTTCTTTTTCTAAGATGGGGAGAACAAAATTATTTGGTTACAAAATAAAAAGTAACCCAATCCAGTCAAAATAAGAAAGCTTCAAACTCAGCCCAATTTCAAGAGGGCAAAACAGTTTTCAGCTGCATCCAGGCAACCATGAAAAGCTCATAGATTGTGTTATTTGTACTTTTCTTGTTTAAAAATATGCACAAACAAATATGAAAGAACACTTGAATGCTACTATCAAACACCTATGCTTTATTTTTTAAAAACTGATATAAATTAGTTTTATCTTGCTCCAATTCACGACCTTAGTTTCAGTTTCACTTTGTAATTTGGCATTTTCTGTCTTAATCTTCTCTCTTGAGTATGAAAAACCCTTACGGTGTTTACAAATCAATGGCACAGTTCTGTGTATTGCATGCTCTCATATGTAGAATGCATTTAGTTAAAAGAACTCAGACACAGCAACACAATTATATTTTAAAATGTAAATATTATGATACTGGCACAAAGTAAGATTATTGCACACATATTTCACTATCTCATGGATTGTATTCCATCTGCCTATAAACAAACATTCGGAAAACAAAGATCCTGCAGTAAGAAGATACCTTTGCTAAGCGCAAATAACAAGAAATGCAAGCAGAAAATCTCAACAGTGACTCAACGATGACAGAAAAGAAGGCACTAAAAGTGGCAGAAGTTGTTTACACAGATAAAAGCTTCCCATGAAAAATGTAGCTGTCACAATACTTGTAAATTACACTATTATTTAACAATTTCACAGTATTTTAAGGTCATACAATTTAGAAAGAGAAGCAAATTTTAACATATCTAAAACAGTATTGCCGTCAAAATGAAATGCTTGTTCATCCGGCTAGAAAATTTTCTGTAACTTATGATGAACTGCCTTCTATTATTTTTTCCTCTAAATTACTGACAGTATTACTAAGTAATAGTTCTCATTCTCCTTGGTATTTATACCTGATTTAGTTTTTGCTTATTCAAAATGCAGACTGAATTTAACCTTTACTGTTTCAGTTGTAGCTTACACACAATATGAAGAAGGCAACTGCTAACTGGTGACCAGAGAACATTTAGTTAAGGATTTAACCCTAAATACACACCCAAGTTTTCTATACAAACAGGTATACAGAATCTTTAAGAAGAGATACTTCAGAAATAATACGCAATTAATATCTACTCTGGTATGACAAACAATGCTAAAATCCTTTAACTTCTCTCCTATTTTTAACTTTTTTTTTGCTTAAATACTTAAATAAAGTTACGTTGATACCCACGAATGAGACAGACTTTTTTCACAGATACCATATTTTATAAAATTCATGTGAATATCTGTGTCTGCACTTACTCTGGTGTACATCTAGCATGAAGCCATGAAAATGGACTCTCTTTTTCCTTTCTACTTCTAAGTGAGAATAGAACATGTCCATCACCATTGTCTTTCCTGTGCCTTCAAATAAAAGACAAAAAAACCCCACCCAACAGGTAGTTAGTTTAAGAACAGTATGTACTGATTACAATAATGATTGTTCATTAGCTTTGAACTAATGAAACTATACTCTTCCACAGAATAAGTACAAGACCAGACTGTTTGCGAAGAACGGTTACATTTTCTGTTAAAAAACCTGGAACAACTGCATCTTTATTTTTCTGTTTTAAAATTTTGATCCATATAGAGATAGCACAAAGGTTGCACAAAGGGCTCCATATGCATCTGGAAAACATCCCTAGTATTTCCTTTTGAAAAGTATGTTTTCAGGCTGCATTGCTGCAATTAGAATACATAAATTCTCTCTATGATCCCCTCAATTACTTCCCAAATTCTTAAAGTGCATTCTTAAAATACTAGCAAGCGGGTAACGTTGGAAAAAACTATAAATGGTAATGTTGTTCAATCCAACAGCTTCCAGAATTGAGAGTGTAATTGTATTAAATAACATCATCATGTGGAAGAAAACTAATTCTGGAAAATTCATTAAAGCAATAATGCTACATAAACATGAAGCTTTAAGACACTTCAAAATTTGAATAAATATGCATTTAGAGAAAATTCCATCGGAATTGATGCAGCTGAAACTTACCAACATCTCCATAGACATAAAGACCTTTTGGAGGTTTGTTTTTTGCAAAAAGCTGCAAATCAAGAGAAGAGGAATAAATACGAATATAGGGTAAAATAACAGCAAGCACATTGCTGTGGTCAAGTAAGAAAGTAGCTACATTTAACCATCAAAGCAGCACTTGCTAACAAAGTGTAAACTTGAATAAATCATTAGCTCAAACTGGTAAGCAATCTTACACACATGCAGGGTTTAGGGGTTTTTTTTGATCGTTGTGAAAATATCCCCCAACCCCAGTTCTAGCACACATGCCTTTTTACCAGAAGACATTAAAAAAATTAAACATTTCCCAATCCATCATAATAAAAACAAACCCTTTCCCTCATTAAGCCATTTAAACAAACGGTTCTAGGAAAAATGAATTAAACAGTATTGTAGTAGTCATAGATATATAGTCTGTATACCTATTAAAGCAGCTCCACTCAAGATATAAACCTTTAGCATACAGAAAATCAGTGTTGCAAAGCCAGTGAGCATTGGAGATCCCCTTTCTCCCCACTTTGAATCCTAAATGCAGAACTATCTCTGGTTTAAACATTATTAAAATCAATAGAGTCACAGGAAAAATATGTACCTATATACACGTGTGTGTGTATATACATATATATACATGCTAAAAGGTTATTTTCAAGCTATGCCTTTTATTAATCATTTTTTCAAGTGAGTTATGTTTATCTTGAATAAATACTGCTTAAGAATTTTTAATCTCTTAATATTAATCAGGACATACATTACAACACCTGATGGTTTACTCTATTTCACCCAAATAGATATTTTTATGGGAAAATTTGCAATAACATCAAGACTTTCAATTTGAAACAGTTCTCTCCCTTCCCCAATATTGTGCATAGCCACTTCCAAATTTAATTTTAAAAAGAAACAGTTTCTAAAAAACTTGAAATCTTAACAAAATTCTCATCAAATCCAGGAACTTGAATTGATACCCACAAAACCACTGCAGAAGAGTATTTGGTTATTTTAAAGTGCTGTGCTTTCACAGTTCTATGAGCTGAGCCAAAACAGTAGAAAATTAAAATTGCAACCCCGCGGTCTCATTTGGAGCTTGGTAATTGCTAAACAACTTGAATCTAAAGCACTTTTCAAAATACAGTGCCATGTTAAAGAAGTGGAGGAGTCAGCAGCAAAACACTAATTAAACATGAAAGAAAATATATGACCAAAAGGTAGACAGATAATGTATCAGGTATACAGTACCAGTTTATTCAGAAAATATGCAAGCATAGCTCTTATACAAGACTCGCTTATAGATGTAATTTAGAGCTATATTAATAGGATAGTCAAAAATTTATATCATCAATCTGTGGCTGAACAGGGTTTCAGATGTTCTGAAGCTGCTCCATTAACAGACAAGGCTGCAACTATTTGCTAGTCCTTTGAAAGCATCGCAAGACAATTTAATTGACAAACATTTTTCAGCGTGTACTTTTTAAGAGCTTGTGCTCATTAAAACTACTGCTGCTCAAAGTTACACAGTAAAGAAAGGAGAAACGAGAAGGGGAAAAAATCCAAGTTAGAGAAACATTCATAAGAATTATTTATTTTTAGTTTGAGATTAACAAGTAATTTTAACAAGATAAAACACTATCACGTTAAATTTATCATATAAAAAGGCTGTGTTAAAGTGATTTGCAGTTTCACAAAGAATGACACAAAGAAAAACAAATCAATGTTTAGAGTACTGCCTTACCTGCCTTTGTAAAGGTTATCTAACCAGAACAAGTAGCAATGTCTACATTTTTATACCATTTTTTCATTGTAAGGTGTTCATTAATTACATTTAACCACCACGAAGTCCATCTTTTTAGGCACACTTCATTCTCATTCCAGTTATTACCATTTCTAGAAGACTTTTTACAGAAGAAGGTTGGGGTTTTTGGTTTGGGTTTTTTGGTTGGGTTTGGGTTTGGGTTTGGGGTTTTTTTGTGGGTTTTTTTGTTGTTTTGTTTTGTTATTTTTGTGAAGACAACAATTTTTTTAGTGATATCTAATTGCCAAAAAAAATCCCCCAAGGTACGAATATTGTGCAGATCCAAACACATTTGTTGAAGCTGATCATCTCTAAAAGCAAATCAAATGCCAGAAAAGCTCTGATCTTCTTCGAGCAATTGAAGTTTATAGGAAATATTTTACATCAACTTCTGCCAGAACTGACACTACTGACACTTTTAGGATACTCGCTTCCTCAATCAGGTTTTGTATAAAACTAAGAATTTTTTTTTATATAATTATTGGGTTGTTTTGTTGTTGTTTATTTTGTTTCAACATTTATTTTTTAAAAGCAAACTCAGTCAGTAGACTTTTAATACTGCCAATCACAAACTATTCTGCATAATCATAAAATCGATTTTTTTTTTTTAATTATTCTCACACATCTTCTGAAGACTGGAAGTTGTATAAGAAAAAGAGCAACTTCCACTAGGATTTGTGATAAAATCCAATCAGTTCTGTTGGTTCACCTTAGCACACAGCAAGCAGCCAGGCAAGAGCCCTATGTGGGGACAAAGAAAGCTCAAGACTGATCCTGGTTCTATTGAAACAAACACTGCAAAAGAACAAGATGGGGGGGAAGATCTAACACAGATCATCATCCCGTTACCCTAAAATAAGAGTAGTTGTTTTAGTTCGAGGAGAGAAAGAAGAAAAGTGGGAGACATAGGAAGACAAACTAAATGCATGAGCTTCTCCCTGCCCCTCGCTTCCATATTACCCTGAGATGTATTTGTGGTCTCAGTATAATTATGTTCATTTCGTTGACAACAAATTTGCTTTTGCAACCATGATAAGATCTAAGGATGTTAAAGATAATAGTTAAAAGGTACAAATAGAAAAATAATAAGGGACACACAAAATTTGAAGGGGAGAATTTAGAGATCTTTAAATGTATATTTTGCCTTCAAATGAAGGCATCACTACACGTGTCAAATCCCTTCAGTCCTTAAATCTCATAACATTATTTACAATAACTTAGGCATAATTTAAGTGCTTCACTGAGTTTCATTATCATCAGGACATGCTGCAGCAGGAAACTTTTCTCCTTTTATAGATCAGTTGACTTACAAACTTGTCTTCAAAAATCATTCATGTGCTAAAACACTACAGTTCCACCAGAAGACACACACATCAGCATCCCCAAATAGACAGAACTCTCTCCTCTAGTATAAAAATGTTCTACACATTTCTGTTTTAAGACTGAATGTTGATTCTACCATGTCAATGTTTTCTTTTTTGTTTTAACTTCAATCAACCAACATCCCACCTCATCTAAGGAATTACTATATATTGGCCAAAATATCTCCTTCATTCTGACAATTGCCTACTCTTCCTTAAACATCTTTAGTTATGTACAACATCTTCACACCTTCTCCCATACTCCATGCCTCAGACACCAGAAGCAAGCAACTCGTTTCCTGGGAATATTTACACACCCACTGAAGAAACTTTGAGGTGAAAATAGACATCAACAACTAAGGTGGTTAATTAAAATATGCAAAATTCGAGACAAGTCTCCAAACAGCAGATTTTCTTTTAAACACTAACAAAACTGCCTCTCTCTCCCGCTCTTTCAGACCTCCTTTTCGGTTGCTGTTGTAGCTGAAGACATTTTCAAGGTCTTGAATGGTGTTTACTATCATTCATACCTCTTTTCAAAACATGACCTCACTTATAATTGAGCTTATTTCAAGTCATTAGTACAGCAACTCAAGAACTCTTAAGATGTCCCAATTGGTATTATTTTGAAAAGCTGGAGATCTGAAACGTCTATGCAAACTCTTACGGCCTTGAACTTCGATTCAGAGGATCTCAAAATATCTCATCATACAAGGCCATGCTTTCACCAAGTTGAAGATCAAAGTCATTGTTTAAATTTGAGAAATAATTTTCAAAAAGAGAAGCCTGCTTGGTTTGCAGCAGGACTAATTGTTTTCTCCCTCAAATTCATTCTAAGCCAATGCCCCCAAAACCCTACATCATTAAAAAATACAGTTTTATTATCACAAACGAAATGGCTGGTGTCGTGGTTCTCTACCCCCAAAAACTATTGATTTCAGAAAGCTTTGGCATGTGAGGTAATGCAAGGCTCTCAGATAAACACTGAAATGTTTCTATTGTACCTGATATAAATATTTGTTCCCCAATCCTACTTTTAACATATTTTCAGTGAAGAAAACTATTTCGATAGAAAGTGACAAATGAAGAACTAAAACCAAAGGAGACCATTCTTGTAATGGTTCAGAAGTACAAGTTTCTATTTCTGAAATAACTGTTATTTTAGAAGAGGCTTCTGCAATTCTATCACAGAATAAATCAGGCAATAAAATAAGGAATATCAGACTATAGAAGAGGCTGACACAGAGAGAGGTGCCTCTCTCTCTTCTCCCCCCTTTTCTTCACTGTAACCTCTCAACCACATTCTCTTCAATGACAGCGCCAGGAAAAATGAGCATGCTTGAAATGCCAAGCACCACTGGTTTTTATTTCTAAAAAGCTGACAGTAGATTCTTTTCAATGCAGGAGATTTCATACTAAAAGCAGGTTAGGCAAGTTGCTGCAAGCATCCTGAGAAAGCAAAAAGTCAATCTACAAACTACTATATGTAACTGATTAAAGTGTTTGACTTATTTCCAAAAAGTCCCTAAGTAAATCCCTTAGATCATTTAGAATACATTAATTTCTTTCATTTTCATCTATTAAAACCCATTAAGTACAAAACATCAAGCAAAACCAATGCCAATCATTTTCTCATAAAAACAACTGTTAACACCTACACTGTAAGGTTTATCTTTTACTTCACAGTACATTCAAAGTTACAAAGTACGATTTCTTCATGGGAGAGGAGTGCCAATGTGCTGTTCACGAACACAGGATTTACCTGTGCCCTGTATCACTTGTACCTCCTGGAGACATCTCCTACCAGTTACATGAACTACTTCCACTCATATGCCTACACAAATCCTACTAAACCCAGGCCAATTCCAGAGTGCAGTACTTACCAGCTCTTCTTGGCATGAAAAGCCCTAGTTCTACTCTTTAAAACTGAACCAGGTCTGCAACAGCATCTCTACTCTGAAAATCCATGATAGAAAAACATATATTTTGCTTACTTACAAAATTCCTTGACAGATGCAGACATATGAAAAGCATATGATGGCACTGGCTATAGCTGGTACTGTGCCTGATGGCTATGATTCTACCAACTACCTGTTCACAGCTGTGACTCCTATTTTGTGGAAAATCTTCATTAAGGATATTGATCACAACTTTGCCGAAGCAAAACCTGGCTTGTACCAGAATTTAAACCATCTTTTATTCGGGTTCATTTTATCTCAAATGGAGCTCTGTCTGAACTGGGAAATAACTTCCTCAAAGACAGCAGAAGAGAAACAAATACATTATGACTACTTCTCCATCATGAATCATGATCTGATTTAACTACACAAGCTAGCAAGCTGTAATAGATTTACACCAAACTCACTGTTCTCCTCCTTTTCTGGGGTTCTGATGTATGACACGGCAGCATAGTGCTCAACCTGAGTATCAGTTGTTCTTAAGATTTCCACAGAGATAGCAAACTCTAGAAGAAAAAGCTCAAACTGCAACAACACTTACCCAATAACCAGTAGTTCTACAGCTGCTTTGCACTGATGGTGGCCTTAGTTCCCAGGTATCAGAGAGCTATGCAACAATTTTTAAAAGCTGGTTTAAAATTAAAAAATGGAATCGAAGCAATGCTAAATGAAAGAGAGGAGCGCTTTAAAGGAACTAGTGAAAACCACATTCTCAACCTTGAAAATAGCATTTGACTTTTTCCTTTTAAGAAAGTGTCAGTCAGTCTGGCTTTACTGCAATTAGCTCTGTTATACAGGGACAAAGTAGCATCACAATTTCCTAAACAGAATAAGATTAGTATTTGTTCTCTGCAATAGAAACTTTCTTCCCTATTCGTGCTTCCCAACCAAAGAAACACTAAATAACAAAACCACATAATGCTTGGTCTACAAAGCCATTACAAGACACATGCTCTAACAACTCTAATGACTCAGGGCACTCCACTTAACACAAGTCAGCTCTCAAAACTACTCTCAAAGGCAGTGCTTTAAGAATAGAATATCCAAATGCCAAAAACACTTTACCAGAAAAGATCAAAATGCTCTAGCCCACTGATCCTCAGGTTTGACAGTAAGACCAACACCTTCATAATCACATTTTCTCTAGAGAATAAAAACAAATAGAAGTCTGCCAGTGTGTCCAAAAGATAATGTAGGAGCAAGCCAGAAAACTGATTTCCTTTTTAGTGACTTAATCTTTTACTGTTCAGGTACAGTGGCTAAAGACAATTTTGAAATAGTCAATCTCAAAGATTACAAGCCCAACACCAACGCTTAAAAAAGAAGACCAGACAGACAAAAAAAAAAAAGAACATTTCACATGGAGCATCCTCAAGATACAGAACTTTGGCCTGCTAGACTACACTTACAGAAGTAGTTTGGCAAGCTGAATCCAACTTGACCTCCTTGCACTCATGCAAAAACAGTTCTTGTTTAGGCATGCTGCCATATTGCTTCGGATACCAAAGAAAAGCAGTAACCATTTTTGAAAGAGTAAATTTATGCTTTTTATTTGGTACTTGCCCAAACTGAATCAGGAAGCTGGTTTAGACTCAAGAGTCGGCCTACAAAAGCATCAAGACAACACGGATCCCCAGGCACACACTCACATACAATATAAATAAATGTTTTAAAATACCATGAATATACTTTTCAGACTATATCTGTCATGTTTACACTGTTTCTGTGTTTTCAATAGATTTTAATTAAAGAAACCCCCAAAGTAAAACATATGTGATGACTTGACCCACCAGCCAGAACAGGCAAAAATATACCCCAAACCATTGTTTGGCTCCAATTCCCACATTAGAGTTAGACTCATTCAATGATTTAGGTTCGCAGGGACCTCAGGGGATCACACAGTCAAATCCCCTGTTTAGGTTAAGGGCTTTCAGAACAGAACTTCCAAAGACACATTCATTGCCCTCTAGGATTGGTCTTGCCTTAGCACTGCTTCCCTGTACTTCCGCACTCTCGTGTTTTTCTTTCCCAAGTGACTGACTTCTGCTCCGCGGAATTATTTCCCATTCAGATTTCTTCTAACTGTATCTCAAAAAAAACCCCAAAAAGTGCTCCTTCCTAGATATCTAGTCTGCTTTCTTTCATCAGGAGGCAGGAAGACATCTACAGTATTTCCAGTCAAGCATATGATTAGCAAATACATGATTTCCAGCTACAAATATAAGTTTAAAGCATTCAAGTGATGTTGGAGGCAGTTTGATAAGCAGGCAAATCTCCCAGTGCTCTGTACTGTGATATACTTACCTATTTGAAACAGGCACACTTACAAGTATAACACAGGCCATTTACAAGTACAATACTTGTTCTCATACCAGTGTTCTCTATTTTTTTAATGCCTTAAAGCTAATATACATCGCAAGAGCCTTGGAGTGGTAACTCGTCATTTGGTGACTAAAGAACAGAGGACAGCATGTTATGCAGAGGCACTTGAGTCCTGTAGCCTTGGGCTCCCCTGATCTCATGCTACATCATGTAGGCTTGGCATGCAAATGTGGGTTTTATCCAGACAATATGAGAATTTGGGATTGTGGGGTTGGGAACTATCTGGTTTGGTAACAAGTCCAACAGATTTAGATACTTAGATTTATGCCTATGAGATGAGGTGTGTTGCAGAACAGATGTTGAGAAAAGCTGATGTGGAGATTCACTTGCAGGGTCTCCAGCTGACAGCATATATTGACTGTAAATGTTAAAGTTAACTTCTGACAAAAAATAGAAACAAAAGTGGTGCAAGAGAAAGAGAGAAGGAAAAATCAGAACACTCAGTGGCTGGCTGGGAGGAGCAGTGACAGCTTCCAGACATCCCCGCTTAGGTGTAGGGAGATGTGTCTCCAGCGTAGGCAGGAAAAACGAAGATGATGACAGTGATGAATATTTTGCCATGCTTTTTTCCCAGCACGATAGTTTTATTATCATCATATTCAGACAAACATCCTATTGTTGTTGTTTTCCCACCACCACATTTTAGACTATTTCTGCTGACTGGAGTATGTTAATCAGGTTCAAATGAAGCATATCCACTAGTTGTTCAGCTTCTGTACACATCTATGATTGCCTAATGTTTACGAAGTATTTAAATTACTACGATGTACTTTGCTGGGCACTATGTTTAGTTTTCTGGGATATAAACACAGTCTATGGAACAAGAAGCAAGGAAAGCTGAGGGGGATTCCCACACCAGTTTGCTTCCCACATGAACCAGCCATAACAACACTATCAGCGTTTGCAGGTGCAAGGCCACGAGAGCAACAATACGAGAACAAGACATAAAAAATACTGCCAGAGAAGCTCTAGAAAACACTACGTCAACAATTTCAGGGACAAGTTACAGAGCTACAACAGAGCAGGCTATTAGCATTATTAATGTTAAGGCACTGTGGTTCCACAAGGCACTGAGCAACAGCAATAAGTCTGAATTTTTGTTAATACTTCAAAAAGGAGCTGTAATGACCGCCAAAACACAACTGGGGTGCAGATCACACCTCTCTGCCTTCTTTCCTTACCTCAGCTGGAGACTACAAAGACTGGAAAGAATGGACTTTTTCTTTTTTTAAAAAAAAAAAGTCATTCCTGATCTATAATGCTAATATAATTATTAATTATATTAGCAAAGCTAAATTGTTTAGCTTGGATTACTTAGACTCTGATGGCTAATTTCACTTATATTCATGGAAGCACTGTTAGAACACAAAATCTTAGTGTTCAGTATGTGTAACCCAAACACACGTGTTATACCAGCACTAGTGAGTTAAAACCTAGTTTAGGCCCCTCTCTCCTATAGCCAAATGACATTTCGGGGAAGGCACACAAGGGACGCAATCAAAATAATATCAGATTTTCTTACAGAATTATTTTAATAATATTTAGTTTGGTTGTTTCTGGAGTGCCACTGGAATTTTACAAACCAAAGAGAAAGAAAGGAGATTCAAACATGAACAATAACCTATCTGTAAAGACTCAGCTGCAAAAATGAGACTTATGTTAATGACAGAAACTTATGTACTTCAAGCACATTCTTATGAGCAAACAGAAATGCAAAAAAAAATACATTATCTTTATAAATCTCACCTTTGAGAGAAGATTTTTCGAACCGATGCTGTAGCCTTTAAGGCTCTCATGCAACTTCTGCAGGTGCTGCACAACTCTTCTTTGTTGTTCATCATTCCTCAGCTCTTCTTGCTTAATCAGAAAGTCATAATGTTCTAAAGGTCCATTGCAAACCAATAAGGCTCTGGCATTAGCATCTGTAGGAGTGCCAGGGACTGTCTTCTCATCTGCCTGAGCTGTGTATGCTGTAAAACGAAAAGTATATTATTAATAGAAAAGTTTAGAAAAGCATCCTCTTACATTCATAAACACACATTCTTGACAGTTTACAGAAAAACATATATACATTACTTACCTATACAAGCACTAGAGTATGTTACCCCATTTTTCACTAAATGAACTTCCAACTTTAGTAGTAAACACCTCTAGTAATATGCTTTAACATTTTTTTTATTAACAAGCACACACACTAAAAAGCTGAGAGTTGGTAAAATTTGGATGAGTTGTTGCAAGGGAAGTTTTGACTTTTTCCCTGCAAACTGCAGCAAAACCATTCAGAAACTCCAAAGTGCATTTCTCTGCATAGATTAATCCTTTAGAGAGTGGAGGGCTAAACTAAGCAGAAAGAACTTAAATGCCAGCATACAAGAGACCAAAACAGGAGTACAATAAGCAAGCTGAAAGAGTCAAAGACCAGACCAAGCAAGGCAAAAGCTGTGAAGCCCTGCAATGCCACAGCCTGCTCTGCTGGCATTGTCTCCTGCTTAGAAGAGATAGGGCTATGCCCAAGCAGGAATCCTATTTATAAAAAAAAGAAAGAAAAAGAAAAAAGAATTGCTAGACACAAAGTAAGATATAACTAGGAAAGAACATTAAGGATTACAAAGGCAGCTGACTAAATCAGTAATATCAGAAACTTAACAATGGAACACACTGAAAAGGTGTTTAATGTCTTCTTTGCTTCCACGGTCATTTAAAAGGTTAAGTATAATCATGAGTAACACAATTAATAGCAATTATGAAATAAATAGATTTGAGTAGGAAAAACGCAATAGAAGCATATATTACCGGTATTAAATAAAACAGGGTTTATTATAGTCCAACCTGGAACACACTTTTCAATTTTCACATCATATTTCATAGGAGGTATGAACCAAGCAGAAGAGCAGAAGATGATACGAGGACTATTTGTTAAGCAATGAGCCACAACCCACAGAGAAGTTGTAACAGGCACAAGAAGAGTTTAAAATTGTTATAAAAAACATAAAATGAGTATAGCTATAAAAGAGGATAAAACTGAAAAATTAAATCAAATTGTTTATTTATTGCAACTAACACCTTTGTTTCTCCAGAACAAGAGCCACCATTTACATCTGTAGACAATAACTGCATCAAATTTTCCTGCCCTGAAGGAACTGAGTTACTGCTATTAAGTAAAAGTGATTATAAGAGCTCATCCCTAGCTAAAGAGATCACATAAAGAAAGTTGAGTTTAAAGTCTATTATTGCAAATATTTGAGTAAAACCTTTACGGAAGACTAAAGAAAAGCACATAGCTATCTCCAGATACACACAAGGTACTGAGAACAGGAAATAAACTGTATTTATACAGTTACCTTAATAACTGCAATTAAGGCAGTGAAATCTATTATCTACATTTATACAGTCCTAAAATTACATTTGGCCCTTTGAAGGCAACCACAAGGCTGATGTGGTCCCCGGTCAAAATGAGTTTGACACCCCGGTCTAGAAGCTGCAAAACTTTCATTGATGGGAAGTGAATTTTCAAAATATGTTTGACAAAAATCTGTTAGGAACGGGCCAGCAATACCTGACCTGACTCCAAAAGGACAGAGGAAAGGCACAGATGATCTCTCAAAGCTTTTTCATCTTGTTTTCAACCATTCAACTCCCACGTAAAGTCAGCCTCAGTCCTGTGACATCTATTTCCGAACTATCTGTGCCTTTGCAATACATAGATCTGGATAGCTCTGAGAGCTCCAATGTGTGACAGCCAGTGCCCCATTATACCTAAAAAGCAACCAGTTCTACTGCTTACCACAAGATCAGAGCCAGGGGGGAAGCTGATATAGGGATAAGAAAGGGTTTGGGGCTCATGACCTTCCTGGCCATGGACAAAGCACACCAGTAGGACTGCTCAGAAGCATGTTTTTCATCTCAAGTTACATGTACTTAGAGCTAACCATCCCGGGAGTGGAAGAAAATACTTCATCATTAACAGATAACGATGATGGAAAGTGATGACAGAGCGTGCCACGAGACAAATTACTCACTGTTCTCCTAAAATAATATTGAACACCGGGATTTAAATATGCTGGGGATACACTATCATACACTACCAGGAGACAGTAACTGGTAAGTGATAAACTCAAACTTGTAGCTGCAAAATAAAGGCATATACTCTTAAAAAGTGTGTAGGGGTTTTAGAGGTAAGGCACCAGAAGACAGCTTTTCAAGTGATAAACTGTTCTAAGAAACGGGGGAAAAAATGTGCATTTTCCATTCTAATCTATACTCTGCAGCAGAGATTGCAAAATCATTTGAACAACTATGCTTCTATAGTAATCTGTTCCCAAACTGACCAAAAAAAAAAAGAAACTTTAGAAATTTTAATGCAGAGGAATGCCAGGCAATTGCTTTCCATAATTTTACATCAAGAAACTACTGTTAGCATAGGAATCTCCTATGATTCAGCACATCAATTGTAGTCCTACAGCCTTTTCCTCCATATTGCAAAAGATTTATCATTTCCTGTCTCATTATCTAATCTTTGTATTACATAAAGTGTTACTCGATTTTTATTAGCTCCCTTCTATCTCTATGTAGTGTTCTAGATACATGTATAGAAAAGCACAGCATCAGTTCATTATTCTCTTAGTTTTAAACATAACAGTGCAAAACTGCAGACGCGTTTATCCATAACCTTTCCCACCTCCACGGTGCAGGATAGTTTTGGATATTACCACATTCATCCTGACAATCAATGCGTCTTTAAGAGCTGCCACCAGGTTGCAACTTTTTATTAAATTCCTGTTCCTAAAACATATATGTACCTCACTTTATTTCAAGCCATCAAATTAGTTGCTTGTGTTTGCCTTTCTGCTTACCTATCCAGGGATCACAGACCAAGCTGCAGTGAAGACCCACTGTGATACACAGAAAAAAGTCCTGCCTTGGAGAAATATTAGGGGACAAACCCACTAAAGCAACAGAGGAAAAAAAATCAAAACAACAAAAATCCCACCACACTTATTAATGTAGAAATGCCTAATGAAAATGCCAATCTGAAATTCTAAAAAATTTACTTTGAAGCAGGGAACTTAAGACATCTTCAGTAAACTGGCATTAACTTTCCACTGCAAATACAAGTGCCTACATAAAAATATAAAAAGAAAAACTGTTCTTCAGAGACCTTCTGCTCTGGAAAAGAGCAGCAAATCGAAAAATTAATCAGTGCGTTGTTGAGTTTTCCCACTGCCACTTAGAACTGATGTCTGAGATGACACAGGAGAAAGGCATGCGAGTTTCAATGACACCGCTTATGAAAGGAACAGTCACAGCTGAGGCAGGCACCAGAGTTATTTCTGTAAGAAGACAATCTGAAATGGAAGCTAGGTTGAGGCATATCAAAACCCGATCTCAACAGCAGACAGGAGGTTGAGAGCACAGAAGGGTAACCAACATAAACACAACTCACCCTGGTAATCCTTGTTTTTTACCTGGTAGTTGGATTTCATTGTGTAAGGTTTTGAACTGTGAGGTCTAAAAACTGTCAGAAGATAATTCCAATTACAAAAAGCCTGCCAGGTCCTTGTCTTCCCCATATTTCAAGGCCTAGAAAAAGAACCTGGGCTTCCCTGACATGAATTTCGTCTTTGCTATCTTTCCATGACTGCAGAAACCAATATATTTGAATTTATTAATCTGTGAGTTTTCAAGGAATGCAAAAAGACTTCGTATGAATTTAAGACTATTATTCACTTCCGGGAGAGAAAAAATGTTGTACATCCACAGATGAATTCAAATTTGGTCTTCAAGATCTCTTACAGCCCTCAATCTAAACATCTTTTAAGCATACAATTGGAATTGTAGACTTCTAATGGGATGAAAAAGAAAAAAATAAAAACCAGGATAGATAGATAATATCCAGCTAAAGAAGCAAAGATCAAACACTGCAAATTAACTCCTTCTATTGCAAAAAGTAAGTCATGCTTCAGATTACAATATTCACCTCACTAGAGGGTCACCCAGTACACATGAAAATGTGTATTATTAATTCTGGAAATAAAGTTGAAACAACTTCGATGTTAGGGGGCATTTCTATCAACAGGCAGATGGTATCAGAGACCTTGCTAAACTCATTAATTAAGCTGATAGCATAACTGCTGCAAAATCGTTCCTTCTTAGATGACATCACAGTGATGGGGAAGGTCAATGGTGGAGTCTCGTAGCCCCAAAGGTTATTTTCCTGCAGGAGAATGGGAGTGAAGGTAGCAAAAGATCAGAAAAATACTTTTTTTTTTTTTTTGCATGCTAGTACTTGTACATAATAATGTTCTCATCTCATGTTTTATTAAATATATGTGCAAGTTTTGCAGAATCAGTCTAAAACAGGTAAACGGCCCCATAGTGTACAAGGATTTGGATGAGTTAAGCACATGCATTGCAGTAAAGCACGACTAAACCTGCAAAAGAACGAAGACTTGGCATGTAAGCTTCTAAGGAAAGAGATCATGTGTCATTTATAAAGCAGAAAATACATTTATAGTCCTGTAACACTATACAATTGCTCCTTTCAAAATATTTTACAACGCTTAATGAGAAGAATGGGAGAGGAGGCCAACTGAAAAAATTATTTACTTTCCAATGATTAATAGAATGCTTAGAAAAGCAAAGTCTGACCAACCATACTGGGGGAGGAAGGGGAGAAGACACTACATTATCTGCACAAATTGAACATGTCAGGCCAATATAATACGAAACAAGAACAAACACACACCCACACCTACTGAAATGAGCAGTTCAAATCAGAAGAGGCAGCTTACAGCAAAGATACAAGGACTTGGACTGTCCTCCCATCTTTGTCTCATTATATGACCTTGGATGAATCACTGAACCTCTGTTTAGCCTTCTTGCAGTCCATTCATTTGGGCATTATATGAAACAGTATTTAAGCTTCTAGAGAAGCATATGAGGTAGAACCAGAATTCTGCTTTTTTGCATACAAGCCTGTGACACTATTCTGAAATAAGATTACTTATACTACTTCCATGCACACCCCATTTAAAAATCTGACCTACAGATGAAAGTACAAAAAGATGGAAAAGTTTATCAGTGAAATTACAGCTTTACACAAATACTACTTGTGAAATCTTTTCATTAAGGAAAAGGTACAAAAGTGTGGAAAGCAAATCACAGAAACAAAAAAAGCCCTATACACCAGTGGTCATAAAAACAAAACTGTAAGTTAATTCAGTGACGGTTGCCCACCCCTGCAGATGTCTTCAAATAACATATGTAAGGACTACCTTCCCTTTGACAAGGAAGCTGAAGAACTATGCCTAAAGCCACGGGATCTATTCCAACAACTTTTAAAAAATGGTAATCTGGTGGTTATAAAAACCAACAAACATCGAATAAAAAACACACAACAGTAGTACTAAGGGTAGTGCTTGTCTGTTTTCCTTTAGGCTGTCTAAACGTTGCAGAATCAAAATACAGTGTGCGTGTAAGCGAACATTTACCAATCCTAGATGTGATGACTAACTTTCAGACCTTTGGGACCCACCTGACATCAGCTGAAGTCTCACAATTTTGTCAGACTGGCAGCGGATGAGTAACACTCACTAACGAAAAAAAGAACTCTGCTTCTAACCTAAGCCTCAGGTTACTAAAACCTAGCTCCCCATAAATACGTGTATTACAGTGACTTTTTAAGTAAGGCTGCCAGACCTGGCTCAGCTCTGTACAACGGAGAAAGCCTACAGGAAAAAGTCCCCGAGCACAGTGAAAGCTCTGGCAGGATGCAGCGCACTCACCGCCCAGCGAGCTCCCGACACGGCGCACGGACGCCCTGTTAACCGGGGAAAGCGGCATCATTACCTCGGGAAGCCCCGGGGCCGTTCACGGATCGCCCGCCGCTCCGGGGGAGCCGGGGGCCGACTCCCAACTCCGGGTCTCACCGCCCGGGCGGACAGGCCACCCCCGGCCTGCCCGAGCGGGGGAACCGGGGGACACGTCAGGGCACGTCAGGGCACGCCAGGGCGGCGGGGCCGCTGCCCGTCCCGGCGACTGCCGCCTGCTCCCCCCGCCCGGCCCCGGCAAGCCCCCTCCCTCGGCCCGGCCCCACCTCCGCCTGAGGGGAGACCCGCGGCGGGAAAGGACGCACCGGCTCCCGCGGCCGCTCCGCACTGCCCTGCCTGCCTGCCTCCCTGCGCCGTGCCCCAGCAGCCTGTCGCTCTTCCTCCCTTCGCGCGGCGGCACTGACCTCTCCGCAGGGCGGCGGCCCGCACCGGCAGCAGGCGGACGCCCCGCCGCACCGAAGCCCGCAGCAGGCAGCGCGCAGTAACCAAGGGCGACACGGGCGCCGCCATCTTCCCTACCCGGCCTCTGCGGCGGGGCCGCGGGGCGCGCTGGGAAATGGAGTCCGGCCGCCCCGGGGGCAACGGCCGCGCCCCTCCGGAGGAGCCGGGGCTCGGCCTGTACTGGGCGAGTCGTTCCAGCCGGAGGCCCCGGCTCCTCTCCCTCCGCTTGCTCCTTATGCCAAGCCGCACGCTGTGGGGCAGCAGGCGGGCAGCGAGCAGAGGAGGCAGGGCTGCCCTCCCCACACAGCTGCTCGGCACAAGTCGCACTTCACAGACACACCAAGTGCCAGGCTGGTGCCGTTTGTGGTACCTTACTGCCACAGCCACCCACTCGAATTTTCCTAACAACTCGCTGTTGTCTATGGTTTGTATCATGCTGCACCGTAGCTGGAGCTGATGCAGCAGTTCTTAGGCCAGCTTGGCGGTCACTGAGTTTTGGCAACTTAATTTGCATTTCTTGATGATTTATAGCTTGTGTTGTTCATCTTTAAAAGCACAAACCATAAAATAACTAAGGACAAATACTTATGAACATAAACCGTAACAGCAAGATACATTAACATTAAAGCAGATCAGAGAATCAGAGAATCGTTTTGGCTGGAAAAGACCTTTAAGACCATAAAGTCCAACCATTAACACCGCCAAGTTTACCACTAAAACATGTCCCTAAGAATCTCATCTGTGCATCTTTTAAACACCTTCAGGGATGGTGACTCCACCACTTCCCCAGGCAGCTTCTCCAGTGCCTGACAACCCTTTCTGTGAAGAAAGCTTTCCTAACATCCAACCTAAACCAGCCCTGGCACAACTTGAGATGTCCCTGAAGACGACACAAAACATGGAGGCTGATTCAGTCCTGTTCAGCCAGTGTGTGCCTAGCACACCGTAACCCTTGTCCTTGGCAACTATTGGTTCACGTGGGGCTCCTGAGAGCTCTTCTGGAGAACGCCAACCCCCTGCCTCATTCGGTCGGTACACAACTGTCTTATCCAAACGCCTCCATGGTGAGTATGATGCTCTTTTGGCAGAAAGGCACAATGCAAAAAGCCTCCACTCCAAGGTAAAGGCACTGGCACCGGGGAATTGCCAACCGGAACACTCGCCTGTTCACTGGTCGGGCATCTGTTCCCATCAGAAATGCAACAAAAGTTCAGGAGGGGGCTTCAGATGCTGTCTGCCAAGTGCATTGTGCAAGAAATAGATAACAAAATGTCTGCTCATGGTAAGAACACAAAGGAAATGCTTTAACTGACTTGTTGGTTTTGCAACATCAGAATTCTCATGTCTTATTCTAGCATTAGATTTCCATGCAACATGAGAAAGTAAGCAAGTAGTTTTCACAGACCATTAATCAGCTATTTTTCAATAAGAGAATAGTAAAATGTTGCATCAGGGCACTATAGAACAGTTTGCAAACAAAAGTTTATTATATTCCGAATAGTATTGCTAATTTTAAAAATAATGTTTATGATCTTGAAAATATTAACAGTGATTCTAAGATGATTCCAACATGTACAGCTGGTTTAAACTATGTGGCTGCTTCAGATACATCTTCAGTGCTATATACCTCATTAAGTAGTGAACCAAAGTGCCAATTTATCACATCTTTAAAGAGCTGTTTTCAGTGCATTTTCTTTCATCTTTCCTTTATTGAGCATTTATTGGTTTTGACTCATTCTAGTACGTTATAGCTATCAACACCTGTGCCCACTTAGGAATGAATTCCAGTACAAATCATAGTGAATTGAATAGACGTCTCAAAGATGCATCACAATTGTTGTAATATTTTTAGAAACTCAAACAAGGAAACAAACAACTTCAGTAAAAGTGATTTAAATAACAAATAACTTATCTTTATAAACAGCTTATCTCCTTGAGAACAAAGAATAAACAAGGCAACAAGAGCCGGTTTTTCTTCCGTTATTAACTCAGATCACAATACGAATGGGTGAAATGTCAAGAATAATTGGAGAAAATGACAGCATAATCTTCAGCAAAAACATCTGATTTATTTAAATTATCACTGTTTTTATCTTAACCATGTTATGCAAGGCAGCATAGAAAAACTTTCCATTTGAGTCTACTCTGACATCATCTACCTAAGTGAATAAACCCTCTGCAATGCTGTGAACCTCCTGTACACTGGCAAACTCTGAACTGCTCTCATACACAGCACTGCACACCCCAGGAACTGAATCTCCATTGGCTGTAAACACTTGGCAAAAACACATTTTGGTGTTAACTTAAACAAATAGGACTTTCAAGTATACTTCTGTTGATTAGTATGGTTAATGTGCTGTAACAGACAAAGATCTATTCTGGGGTATGTTTGTATACCTCATTCCCTGTACCTGTGCATTTGCTCACCTTCAAAAAATGTGACATCGCAACTATGTATGAATTAAATTGAAACTTGTTCAACCCAGCTGCATTATTAGTCTGCCAGCTAGAAAAATGTATAGGTGGTCTTTAACAAAAACAAAAATCAGGGGTATAATAAAACTCCTCCAGAGGCCCCTCTAGCTTCTGGTGCTCTAAACTGCACTCTTTTTAGAAATCCTGGAGTGCTGAACCCTATGAAGATGTATGTGTCCAAGGGTCTTTGGGTCTTTGCCAGACCCTCTCTGAGATTCTGCAGAAGGAGGGCAGGCTCTACCTGTGTGCAAGGCTCCAAGATATTCCCATCATGGGAAACATCTTTGGCTCCCGAACATAAACGTACTCGTGATATAAAACTGACCATTCAGCCTACTCTACGAAAATGGATTTTTGTGGCTAGTTTTCATCAACACAGTTTCCATCAAAAGCCATTTCCCTGGGATTATGTCAAAACACTCTGGGGTAAACTTGCTATTAACCTCCTCTATTTTGAGACAATCAAATATGCTATAGTCTACATTGCTTGTAAATGCTCAGATTAATAAAGCTGCATAAAAGTTCCAAAACTTACGGACTTAGAGCCATTTTCACTGTTCACAACTTGCATTTCAGTCAGCTCAAACACCTCAATGTGTTAGAAATTCATTGCAGAGTTTTCCAGCTACACAAGCACTACTCAGCATCTCTCAGAAAAAGGAGTTCACAGCAGAAATGAATGCCGTGAGGTGGTGGATGACATTTTAAACATGAAGGAATCAAGAAGTATGTATGAGAATCATCCCTTGTTGAAAGGCATAATGTTGCATTAAAAGGGAGAAGAGGAATTGAATATAACACTTAAATCTGAATATAAATATCTAAAATGTGGGCATTACAAATTATATTTATAAGATTAACATTTTTATCTGGAGGATAAGCACACAATGCAGATACTCAAACATGATGTTTCAAAACACTGGCAGCTAACACAGGGATCAGTAAGTCATTTTTCCACATAAAGTATTGCACAATTAGTTCAATGCCTTGTGGCTATTGCCTTATCCTGAGTCAGCATTCCCCACAAGTTTTGATAAAATATGCCCATGTTGACTAAAATGTGTTAACACAAGCACTTCTCAGAAGGCTGAAGAGTCCTAATTGGATAATTGAGAGATTTGGTTTCCTTTCCAGTTAAATGTGACTTTTTGTTTTAAAAACAAAGAAACAAAAACCTACTTGAGAGTTATTACTATACCAAATTTAAAAATGAATCATCAGTTAATTTGTGATTTTTTGTGGGTTCACACTATGAGACTTTGATATTCATATTGCCATCTGAAGTTACGCCAGAATATCTTTGTGCTATAGTTGAATAAACAGTGTAGTAACAAATCCCTGAATACCTAATCTCTTAGTTGTTACTCTGAACACTTGACGTTTTACGTCTGATCTTTGTACCTACAAACACAGCTGACTTCTCTCCCTCCAGATTTGATATTTGGCCCAAAGTTCATGTGAGAAACAGAATCGAAACTTTCTTTTCTGAATTTATGCTCATCTTAATCCTGAGAGAATGACCTTTCTAGCAAGCAAAAGCGACTACAGACAGCATAACTCCAGTCTCATGGATCACAAAAAACCCTCTAAAGCACAATTCAAAATAAACAAATGCACTTTCTGAGGGCTGGAAGGAAACAAGGAGGCTCACAGGACTCTAATTTTCCCCCACCTTCATTCCTTCTTCCTTCTCTTTGCCTCATTAGGCAGTGTGGCTTGCGTACTTTTACACGATGTAAGGGGAGGCCCATCATGAAGCAGGACATCCTCCTCTTTGTGTCTGAGCTCAGAGGATTTGTGTTTCACCTAAATGGGAAAAAAAAAAAAGGGGGGGGAGACCCCACCAAATCACTCTAACCTCCTTACTTATCAGTGCTATTGAAACATTCACTCCCCGTAGCTTGCGTCCACATGGCTCTCCATCACCAGTTATCTCTGTCAGGAAAAGCAGACAAAACAGTGGTGCTAAGATAGTATGCCATGAGAAAAGCATCCAGTCTAAGCCTCATTCCTAGTGAGAACAAATTATATTCTTGATTCATCATAGGCTCAGCAACTTCCCAAACGTAGAGTGTCAGGCACTTTTTTGTTTCTTTGGGACAGATAACGAAACCAGGCTTGGCCAGGAGGCAGACAATATATTATACTTAAAACAATATCAGTGCTCTGCCATATCTTCACGTTTGCAGTCAGATACGGTAGCATAGGTTGTGTAACAAACAAAAGCTTATCCAGATGTGTGCATATGCAATCTCAGTGGAATTAACGAGTTTTTTCTTGCCTTGCTGCAAGACCAGTTTAATAACTAGTATAATTCAGGTAAGGCTCCCTTTCACTCCCACTTTGTAAAACTCTGTCAGCTTAATTTCTGCTTATAAAGTGAGTAGTTGGCAACTATTAGCAGAAAGAAGGGAAGTAAGGAAGGTGCACCAGTAAGGGGGACAAATAATACTGGAGGAGTGATGAGCAGAAAATTCACAGAAAAGTTACCAAACCACCTACACCATACTGGTTATATGGATGGGCTACTTTTGTACCTTGGGTTTATCACTGCTTTCTCATTTTCTTATTAACATAGACAACTGCTAAACAAACTTGACAGATGTGAACTTTGAGTCTCTCAGGTGTGGTCTGGGAGCAGCCTGCCATTTTCCCTACTGCCTCTAAAGATTTTTAGAAAAAAATGTAACTAGTTTTCTTACAGTCTCATTCTACCTGGATAGTAATGGAGCGTCACCAGAACTCTTTCATAAAGAAGGAAGGAAAATTATATATGCATTTAACCACTGGAGGGGTACTGTTAACAGATACTAAAAAAATCTGGAAGACTTTTGATGGTAAAGTCATACAGAAATAGTAGCAGTGGATTAATATAATTTCTATTCACAGATGTCCTAGGTGCATCAAGAAGGTAAACATTCCACTTCTTTTGGCAATGTTTCTTTCATTGTAACACACCATCTACTTGAATCAGGTACTGAGGAATCAAAGACCTTATGTCTTGGAAGGGAACAATTCCATCAGCTTCCCTTCTCCCTTTCTCTCACTTTTTTCTTTCTCTCTTCAAGCTACTATAACACCTTTAAAAACAAACAAACAAACAAACAACTATAAACACCATTCTCCTTTCTTGGCCTTTATGAATGTGAACAAACTCTTAATCTTCGTAAAATAAGAGAATATAAAATCTGAGCCAGTTGGTTATACTGCCATCAAATGCATATCATTTGTGAAAATCCAAGACTTTTTTACAAGCTTTAATGCTACTACAGACAACATTGACACCTTGCTTGCTGCTCAGCTCAATAAACTAGACTTTGTTTTTAACACAGAGCTTTTGGCAGGCATCTTCTCCAGCCTGCATTTGTACCTGGCTGATTCCTTTTGCCAAACACCCTGCATATACAGCACTTCCTATCCTAGTCCTTTCACCCTGGCTCTCACTTTCTCTCTTTTGTATCTTGAATACAGCATCGCCCTTTTTCCTGATTATGGTACATACAGTTTTGTTCATGTCCATTGACAATGCCATTGCAAAATTCTTATGCTCTTACATCAAGACATAGGTTAAGTTTCTGATTAATATACCAACCTAACCTTCCTGTGGTACCCACCCTATAATGAACAGCAATTCTTCCTTTCTACAATCTTTAAGGACCACAGGTGAATAGTTGCAGCCAGGACTAATGCAGTGCTATTATCGTTGTGCTGTTAAAATCTTCTTTGGTTTTAAAAAATAATGGATTAGATTGGTGCTGCGCTGACTGAATCCCATCGCCGTTGTCTGTCTACGCTGCCGATCGGTGCTACCGCATCAACACAGGCCGCGACCCCAGCCTCACCGAGGGCCGAGCCCAGCCAAGGCGCCCCGGCACCGCCTCACGGCGCGACCCGCCGGAGCCGCCCGCACCGCCTCAGGCCGTGCCCCCGGCCCCGCAGAGGAGCTCCTTCCCTGGACGAGAGAAGGGGACTCCTGCGGGCCGCCAGTGGGGGAGAATCTGCAGTACAACCCAGACCACCCCCCCGCCCTCGCAGCGCCCCCTCTCCTCCGGCTGGAACCGGGCCGAGCCCCACAACCTGCGCCCGGCCCGTCACACTGCCCGCCTAGCGGGCGGACCCGACGATCAAGCGCCTACAGCCACCACAAGCCTCCCGCACACGCCGGGATCTGTAGTTCGGAAGGCGGGCAGTCACGCCGGGTGTAGCGAGCGAGGCGGCGCCTGAGGACTACAATTCCCAGGATTCCCCGCGCGCGGGCGGTGGGCGCATCCGCTGGCGGCGGCGTGGGTGCGCGTTGCCGGGCGGTCAGCTGCCCGCGGGGCGATAAGAGGGCGGGCGGCGCGGGGCGGCGGCGCTCGGTGCTCGCTCACTCGCGTTCTGCCGCGTTCCGGGGGAGAAGGCGTCCGCTCCGCCATGGCCGAGACGATCGCGGACACCCGGCGGTTGATCAGCAAGCCGCAGAATCTGAACGACGCCTACGGGCCGCCCAGCAACTTCCTGGAGATTGACGTGGGCAATCCGCAGACGGTGGGGGTGGGCCGCGGCCGCTTCACCACCTACGAGATCCGCGTCAAGGTGAGGGCCCGGCTCGGCTCGGCCCGGCGGCGGGGGTCGCTGGAGCCGCCCTGCTCCTGCTCGCCGGGGGGCCGGTCCCATCGCCGCCGCCCTGACCCAGGCGGGTGACCGGGGGCGCCCAGCGGGCACCTCCGCGGGGTACGTGCCCGCCCCTCCCGCGGCGGGACCCGGCGCCTCGGGAGCAAGTGTAAGGCGAGAGAAGGCGAATGCGGAGCCCGTGTGTCGGTGTTGGGCTCCGCCGCGGGCTCTGGCCGCCCATTATGTAACCGGGGGGGAACGTCCCCGCCGCCTGGGGGTGGCCGGGGTGGCGGGGCCGGGCCGTCGTGTCCTTCAGGGCCCGTTTGACAGCGAGTGCGGTGTGTACCGCTGTGGGGGCGATGGAGCAGCTGTGGACTTCATCCTCGGGCTCAGAGCAGGCCCGGCTTCTGCAAGCGACTGGAGCTGAGAACTCAGATGGTCTCTTGGTAGCTAAGGCAATGCGTCTCGGTTAAGGTAACTAAAGGACAAATGTCCTTTCGGAGCTGCTATGTACAGCTGCCATTAGCCTGAAATATTGCTATACTGTGAGCAATTGCTTATTTGCCTCTAAGCAAATAGAAGAGGGTGAGCTCTCAGCTGTCTGAGATGTAGTAAGATGGGTGGATCTGCCCTGACAAGGAGGTCAAGTTCAGGATTCCAGCAGCCTCAACCCTGTAGAGAACGTGTAAATAAGTCTAGTGGGCACAAGTGCTAGGTCAAAGCTAGCTGAAGTGATAAGGTGAGTGTATATGGGGGAGGGATCCCATTTTATTTGTACCTGCAATATAAATTGAGTGACTAATAAATAGGCTGTTTCTCACTATGTGCTATCAAATACTTTTTTCGTAGTGGCACTAGATTACTTCCTAGCTGGAAGGGCTGTGTTCACTGACTTGCCCAAAAGGCTAGTAGTCTTGAGCTTGAGAAGAGCCATGTGAAGTCATTACTGTGTTCCCTGGCCTTTCTAGTTACATAAATAGGGCCTGGAGGAGTGGACAGAAAAATGCAATATCTAGGGCACGATCCTTGCTTGTGGCTGGTAGGGATTTGAGGCAGAGCACCCTTCCAGTGTACACTGCCAAGGATAAGTTGGGTTGCAAAAGATGACCTCTTACAGTTTTGTCTTTTTTTTGTACCTTGTGGTTGAGTCCACTACCTTGTATAGTTTTACTTTGCCACAGCTGACTGAACCTGGTCAGTTATTATAGGCAGTAATAGAGGAGAAGAAGCCTCGTTGATGCCCTGCATGCATTCTCTGCAATAAGAGTTCTTCTTTCACTGTACGCCACGGAGTCCACATGCCTTCATGGCAGGGAAGGCTTCACCTGCGGGCTGCAGCCTTGGATGCTAAAGTTCTTCAGACAGGACTAGAAGCCTGTGTGGATTTTCTGGTATTAAAGGTCTAAGTTCTCAGTTTAGTGTAACGTAACTTTAGAAAGCAAAGGCAACTGAGATCTAAAGCTACTAGGGAGAGTACTTCTTTAGTTCTGATGCTCCTAAGTTATCATGGCCAGTAGCTCTTTTCATGTTTCAGGATGTGTCCACAGGGCAGGAAGAATAAACTAAAACAATTGTAGCCTGTGTTTGGCCTTCTGTGTGACGACAAACTAGAACTTGCCAACTTGTCTTGTATTACACTGCCCTTATCAGGGCCCTAGCCGTCCACTTAGCAGAAATATGTAACTCTACCTTGCTGGGAGGTATTTGTGCCTTAAGTTCCTGATGACTTTTCTTTCCATGAGACAAAGCATTTGGAATTGCTGCATCCAGGGAAGATGATACAAAAGGGCTTAGCCATGTTATGGCTTGGGAATTACACCAGATTTGCTGGGATTTTTTTATATATATATATATATATTTTTAATCCTTAACTGAAGTTCTTCAGCAGAAAGAAAAGCAGAAAACCAGGTTTTGAGACAGGTTACTCGTGGCCTATGTGCTGTTTTGGGGTAGAAAATTCTGGATCTCTGCTGTAATGAAAACCTAAAAGTGACTTGAACAAATATATGCTGTGATAGTACTGTGACCTTCCTCTGTTCTTCCTCCCAGTCTGACTACTGTGTAAACATTGCTTCCTCCACCATCCTTACTTGGCATCTCTGTGTGCCTGTGTACAGGACTATCTCTTATAAAACATTCCCTTTCCAGTTGTGCACTACTGTACATGGTGCTTCCATACTATATACATTCATAGCTGTCATGAACTGTAAAACTGATTTTGATGCCTGTGTATTCTGGAAGACTACAGAGCAGGTAATACAAGTCATGCAGAGTTATGTTCACTGTCTAAACTTGTATCAATTAACTGCTTCTCAGCAGAACACAGACCATGTTGCAAATGTGTGAGTTTCAGCACGGGAGAAGAGTTTGAACTTGAATTGCTGTAGTATTGTGTTTCTAAAAGGTAGGTCTTGTGCTACAAGCTGGATTTTGGAGCGTAGCAGACCATAGCCACCAGCTAGCCTCTGTGGTTTGATAACTGCTTGCAGTCACAGAAAGTAGCAGCAGACATCTGCCATTTCCCCCAGCAGTACTAGTAGTGACAGCAGAACAAACCTGAGAAGATGGAGTTAGCTGCATCGTATCTGGGAAGCTATGACTTCAACTAACACCAACATTAAAATGTCAAGTGGTGCAGAAATGCCTGGTGTAACTGCTGCCAAATTCTGGTAAAAGCTCTTGGAAGCCTCATGTTATGGCTGGATATAACACGAAGCCACCAACATTGTCAGAGAGGATACTGAGATCCAGGCTTGCATTGAAGCAGTTAGGCTTCTACCATTGTCCTGGTGTTTACAAACTTGATCCAAGGTTAATTCTATCTTTATTGCTTTGTCCAGATCTCGAAGCTTAATTTTTCTGGGGAAGACTGAGCTTGCTAGCAGACTCCTGAACTGATGTCTGATATTTAATATACCAGCAAAAAGTACTTGTGTGAAATACTGCAGAGTTCCCCCAAAGCTTTTACTGGCAAGCTTCCTATTGGTATTGCAACTGAAGCATATCTGTTGCTTCGAAAGCAACAAGTGGAACAACCTCATGCTTTAGTTCTTGTATTGCTGTGCTCATCATCTTCTAGTGGAAGCTGGGAAGCCTGAGGGAAAACTCAAAAGTTTTGCGTAGGCTGGTCAGCAGTATACTGCTGGATAAGCAAGTCAGTTGTATTTCAGTACTTGAGAAAGTTTTTCATAGCATGTGTCTGAGCGAGCTGGTAGGATGGCTGTGCGTTGTGGTAAATCCATGGTGCTTTCACAAGCAGTTAAGCTCTACAAGTGTTGCAGGTGTAACCTATACAGCACGTCCAGTGGGGCAGCTTACTTTGCAGATGGTCAGCTTGCCAAAGTGTTGACTTCTTGAGCCGATGTATTAATGCATTAAATAACATTCTATTCTCTGCAAACTGGACAAAGTGATGGCAAAGCTTTCCACTGTAGCAGCCAGTATAAGGCACACAATGTGGTGGTATGCCACTGTGGTGTAGCTTGGCAATGAAAGGCAAACATCTTGTTCAGTAATGGTAAATGACAGAAAAAACCATCCTGCGGTACTAAAATAGTGAATTTGAGTGGATCATGTTCTTGACAGGGTACTTGAGAATTCGCTTTCCATCAGCAGCACTGGGTAGTGAGTTTGTACCGTTCTAAGGTATCTTTTGTGTGAAGGCTTAGGGTGAGCTAAACAGGAGAACAATGCAGTAGGGTATAAAGTGCCAAGTGCTTTTTCTAGTGAAATAAAACTCTATAAAGTAGTCATCTCATCTAAAGGTGTCTAGATGATTACGGTATGGTAACTGTGCAGTGGTTAAAATGGACACAGTCAGCTAGACTGCCTGCTGAAGTAAATCAACTCACTACTTCACTGCCCTTACTTCTTGAGGAAGAGTGTGAACTAACAGTTAAGTTCTTCTTATAAATACCCTTTTGTGCCATATGCTGTTTCTCATGAGCCTTTACTAGCTGTTCAGAGTGGTGGTGGTTCCCTTCTGGTCGTTACACCTTTTCAAGGTGGGCTTGTGCATGTCAACACTCTTCAACCAGGGCATGTGAATACCTGTCACTATTTATGAGCTGTAAGCCACTCCTTTCCTGAATTCCAGGACGCAAATGTAGAACAAATGACACTTGTCATAGTATCATCCTACAGTATGTCTGCAGTTCTCAATCCAGTTCCAGGTATCATTTGACTTCTGCTGTAGTTGAGACAGACAGTTTTCCTGGTAAGTCAGTCAACAGGAGCATCTTTGCTCAGTCAGTTTCTGTGCAACACCTTCAGTTGCTAAATCCTTTAAGGAGACAAAACTTAAGCTTTACAAGCTAACTCTGATCTCAGCAACTGGTGACACACTGCAAAGCTGTACACTCACTGTAGAAGCAGTGCCATAGATAAGCGCATGGGTTGGAATACTGTCAACGAAGCATATGGATATCCAGGAATTTGCTACATTTGGGAAAATATCACTTTGTTAATGTTATTTCATCTTTTATTGTTTCTGTAGAAGTGACTTCTGTGCTGCTCATTTTAGTTTGATTTGTCATCTAGACTAAAAGGTTAAATTATCTGTTTATGGTTAGCAAGAACTTGCAGAGAAGTCATTAATATTCAAGTGGGCAGAACTAAAATAAAATACCTATTACGTGAGCTACTAGTCCAAGTAATTAAATAAGTATTTTTTTTAGTCAACCCAAAGTTAAACAAAAGGCCTTTGTCTTAATTATGTTATTTAGTGTTGAATGGCCTGTTGGCTCTAATCAATATGATTAAACTCAGCACGAAGACACACCTTAGCTTCTCAAGGTTCCGCAGCTCAGTGACTTGTCTTGAGGTGTAGAAAGGTCGCACCTTGCTGCTGTGCTTCTAGATGTTGTGAAATGCATCACTCAAGTGATACCGATGCTCTTGAAGGCAGCAGTCATCTTTCCAGTATCTTCTGCAGACAGACTCCTGAAGACCTGCAGAGGTACTTGACTACATAGGTTCTGTGTGGAGAAGGAAGTGAACACACAGGCTGTGAAGTGCCTGCAGTATTAAAAATAGTATTGGTCTCAAAGGATTGGGGAAGTATAGCAAAGTACTGCTAAACTTGAGCTGCTTCTGAAAGTCTGTTCTCATCTTAAGCCATTTTTTTTCAAGACCCAGCTTGGATACAATATTTGCATTTCAGCATTTTTGTAGCAGTCTGACTTGAGTGACTGATTTGAGTCTGACTTCTGGAATCAAGTCAGAGTAAGATGGTAAGTGAACTGAAAGTATAACTTGCTCAGAAAATACTTGTCTTATGCCATGGTTTTGCAAGGTGGCAGTCTTGATCTGGTGAATGTGTCTTTGAAATGTTCTGTCCTTGAAAGGTACCCCATTTCCTGTCCTTTATGTGTTTGGCAGGGTTTGAAGTTGCAGATTCTTTTCCCACCATGAGAAGAATCAAATCTACTGGTACACCTAGTTGACTTGGGTATCGTTCACTTTCACAGTGTGGAGTAATGACTAAACACTGACTCAGTGTGGATGTGCTTAGGGATGCACAATCAGCACTAATTCTCTGTTTCTCTACTACTGCAAATCTTGCATCATGCTGCAAATCTGCTCTAACTGTAGTTACTCTTTTAATACCCTATTCTAGACACTGCCACCAGTTAGGTATTTTCAGACTGTTCTTCAAAGAATAAAAATGCACTGATTCTGGTGACTGTTTTTCTGTTCTACAGCCCAGGTACTACACCTTGACAAACATTAACTGTTCCATTGAGCAATAATTCAGAGAAGGATAGCTGGAAGGCTAAGAACTTCCCAGGACACTGACTAGGGAGACAGAAGTGGAATAGCTTGGCTGAAAGAAACTTCCAAAGCAAGGAGAGTGGACTTACAAGTCTATTGCATGTATATGCTCTGAGTAGCTGATTTTTCTGTAGAGGTTTTTGATTAAACTAGGTTCAAAAGCCTAGTCCAAAGGTGCTGATCTAGTTCAGTATTGATGTCTATTACTGTGTTAATAAAATAACAAAGTCTCTGAATAGTGCTTCTTATTAGTATATTAAACTGGTGACTTGGAGTCCTTTTATTCCTGTGCATACAATGTGGGCCTTGATTATCATGTATTAAGAGTGCACTCTAGTACAGCGCTGAACAGACCAAATCAAATGGAACAATGACTAATCTTTGTAGGGCAGATGGCCGTGATCCAGGTAGGCACGTGATGCCAGAGTATTTTGATACATCTTTATTTTTAGATGGCCTGCCAAAAAAGTGTTGACTTGAACTTCAGAGCGGTCAGGTCTCTACTGTTTTTCATCTGGGGAAATAAATAATGCAGTGTAGATTTATGAGCTTCTAACTGTAGGGGAAGTATTTTTTTCAAGTTTTTTTCACTTGGTAATGCAGTGCCAGTTGCACTACTGGAGGCTGGTTTATCAGGTACATAATCTGAGTGCTCTATGAAGGGCCTGAAGTTGTTGCTGCTGTGACTCTTGATGTGAGAAGGATGGAGAAACCCTAACCTTCTGGTCAAGGTATAAAACCAAATATTTTACCAACTGAAAAAAGGTCCATGAACATATTCTTCCTGTGGCTATTTCTTAAGAATCCATCTCAAAATTTGTCAGGGAGGATCTTCTGGGGCACATGACAGTATATTAATTTATATATATACATATATAAAATATGTAGTTTGTGTTGGCCCCAAAGCTGATCTTGAAAGTGTAACTATTAGCTAGTGTACAGCAGCTTTACTCTAAAATCCAGAAGAAAATGAAGCTATATCCTTAGTGTTTTAAAGCTGCCTCTATACCTGGAAATAAAGCTTCAGAGACTATTTCTGTGGACCTAAACTGCAGCAACTCCTGAGCACCAAGATATGCTACAAAGAAATGAAGAGGAACTGTCAGTCTTTCTTCAGCTGTTAGGTGGCTACTTAATAATGTGAATGTTACTGTTCCAATAAAACCGGAAATATTAAGATAATTTCTTGATATTTAGTATACTTCTATACCGGTTACTTGTCTCTTGCTTTTTGCATGTTTCTGAAGGGTAGGGATACTGGGCTATCTCTAGCTTGTGAAGCACATTAAAACTTTTGTTCCTGATAAAAGCTACCAATCCAGCAATTCATTGCAGTTTTGTCAGCCCCCTTTGACCATAACTGGTAGGTGTCAGCTAATGATACTAATGTGATGCCTCTTCAGTCATTCGCAATGAGGAATGAATGGTAACATTACAGTAGGGCAAACCAGAACATATGGCAGTTACACCATGCAGTTGTGTAAAAGTAGCAATCCCTTCTCTTCAAAAGGAATATTTGGTATTTTGAAGGAGTCTTTGGCTTGCTAACCCTGAAAAATTATCTAGAGTTACTAATTCCGTCTAGGTGTTGTGCCTTTGCCTGAAAGTGTTCTTAAACTGGGCTCCTGTTTTTACATTTGGCTTCTGAGTGTGGAACCTGAAGAATAAAGAATCACTAAACAACACATTTTTCTAGACTCACTCTGCTTTGAGCCTTTTGACCATGGTACACCGTGATTCATCTGTTCATGATGTTGGTGAACTTGATTAGGTGATGATAGATGCTGCTTGGCAAAAACCCAGACACCCCTATGTTTTGTTTTGTTTTGTTTTTTTAATAGAGCAGCTCTAGGCTCAAGGTATTGAACTTGGCAAAGGTTAACTCTTGTCTAAAGAATTTTAGTCTTTGTCATTGTGTTGCTATTAGGACTTCACTGCCATAGTTTTTAAGATGGAAAGCATCCTAGCTCCATGTCTCAGTACTGTGGAGTACTGCAAAGCTCTATAGTTCTTGGCGTAGCTTAAGTCAGCGTTGTTTAAAACTTGGATGTATACATATGGCCAGATTTTTCAGTGTTCTATTGACCATACAGTTTTTGCATGTATTGTATTGTACCTTCAGTAGACCTGGACAGCAAGCAGATAAAAGGGGAGATAGAACTCTGCTTTGATGAAAATGACTGACACTTAAAAAAAAAATAACAATGTCTTTGTGACCTTTGGCAGTGGAAAAAAGAGATTTTTTTCTTCAGTAAAATACACAGCAAAAATCTAAACTTCTAGCAACTGGAGTTTAGAGCATGTTTGCCACCTTTATTGCTTTTTGTATTTGTAGGAAATGGGGAGGTAGCTGCTTATGTCAAGTCAGGAAGGAAATGAACCACTGGCAAGGTTTTGGCAATAGCAATGGTCTGCTGGAGCCAGTTTCTTGTACTAAAGGACAGCAGGCTCTTCTGTTAAGAAAACCATAATACTTTTTTATCCATCCTGAATTCTACTGACTGTAATACCCTGGAGCTCCCATTGGCTGACTGGAAATGTAGCCAGTGTAGTCTCTTGACAAAGATTACCGCTTGTATGAAGAGATAGTAAGAAGCTCGAATTTAGCTTCTGAGAGTCAAGGCCACAAACTTCTATCAAAAGTGAGCTGAGTGCTTTCTTTCACTGTATTTTAATGGAAATAGAGTTGTACCAAGGCTACCATAACCTACTTGAAAAGACAACATCAAAGTAGGTGCTATGGCAACAGCACAGCTTGATCCTCAGTCTGTTAGGAGTGGGAGATACGGGCAACGAAATGCTGATGAGTGTTACACTGGCAGATGAGGAAATGAATCAAATTTACCTCAAACTGTCCTGGACAACTACAGCTGTGGAGTTTCTGCAGTTGTGGGGGTGGACTGGGCTGCACTGGTGTTCAGAATCAATCTTGTGGAGTGTTAGCATGCTCTTTGAAGGAACCCAAATGCTGTTTGCATTCAATTTATGCCTGGAAGCAAATTTACAGGAGCAAGTCTGGCTATTTGCAAGGCTTTTTGCACTCACTGGATAGATTAATCTAGTTTAGATAACACTTTAAATTACTTAGAATTCTAAACTAATATATTTGAAAGAAAGTACTCTGGTGTTCCTCCTGCATCTAAGGTAACTTGTATACCAGAATGCCTGCACTGGAGAGCTGTGTATCTGAAGCTGAATGGGGAGTATTGACTAGTACTCAAACTACTTGCATTCTGCCTGTGAAAGTCTCCTTACCTGTACATAAACAATTTTCAGACTTTTAACTGGGTATAGCTCGGGGATTGACTGTAGTAACAGCTAGAAGACTGCTGTCTGGTTATTTAAGCTACCGTCTTAGGACTGTAATTAGCTTCGAGGTGAACTGGGAACCTCTTGAGCTTGAAGTTGGACTTGCAGTTTGAATATGTTGTATTAATAATAACACAAATATAGCTGAAGAAATGTCTTCTGTGAATACAGGTTTTTCCCTGAAGTCTATGAGCAGGCAACCACTGCTTTCCATTACCAGTGTGAACACTAGGCAAATTACTGTAGAAACTCATTTGGCATCTGAGTAGAAGATTGCAGGAGTTACTTAGGGGCCTGGGTTTCTCATCTGCTATTTAGCTATGTAACTTGGGACCAGTTCTGACAGTGTTTATTCCAGTGTACTGGCTTGGCTATTAACTCACCCAGCAGAATACACACTGTTAGTTTAACAGTCAGAGAAAGCCTAATGAGTGTATGCTTATAGTCTGATACAGAAATGGTGCTAGAAAGAATCTGTCTTACCTTAGCAGGNAGCAGCAGGTTGTCCCAAGAGGGAAGAGGGGAAGGAGATATTCAGATTACAGAACCTGCAGGCATCTCCACAGGAGCACAGCTAAGGTCATACACTGCAATTTTATTCTATCTGGCTTTCCTTTCAACTCCAGCTAAAAAGGAGGGGAGGTTGAGGCTGGACATAAGGAAGAAATTTTTCACAATGCGGCTGGTGAAACACTGGCCCAGGTTGCCCAGAGAGGTGGTCGATGCCCCATCCCTGGAGACATTCAAGGCCAGGCTGGACAGGGCTCTGAGCAACCTGATCTAGTTGGAGATGTCCCTGCTCATGGCAAGGGGTTGGACTAGATGACCTTTGAATGTCCTTTGCAACCCAAACCATTCTATGTCTCTGTGATCTTTCTGTGCTTAAGATTTTTTGGCTATGTGGGACTTCTGGAGAGCTTATTGTTGGTCCTTCTGGAATAATGCTTTATCTACAGTTCTGACAAGTGATTTGGTTGTCTGATATCTTAGGTAATGCATAACCTTTTCAGGTTGAGCACTTGCAGTCAAACTGCTAGGAGGCAGGATTTCAGACTAGGAAGTTGTTGAAAATGCTTTTGATAAAAATGAGCCTAATTATTACACTGTAGAAGAAACAATTACTGCAGTAATTATGCAGAATTTATCAGAGGAATGAGCTGTGCTCCAGGGCCTGTGCCAAACTGGGTCATGAGTTTCATGATAGTAGACTTGGCAGATCAGCAGGCCGGAAAACTGACACTAGTGCTGAATGCACATGGGGAGAAATGTTTGTAAAAATAAAACTAGCCTGACTTCAGGTTTTGTGCCTTAGTCTCATATCTGTTCTAGCAGGCAAACAAAGCACTAATGGTGTTCAGAAGATTTACTGGCACCTCAGTGACTAAACAAAGACAATTCCCAACATAGACTGTGAAACTGAGAATAAATTTGATATGCTGTATGGTCTTGAAGTGACACTTCAATTGAAATCCAAAGTTTCTGCTGACAGCTTAGAGTTGTCTCATTCTACCGAATTCTTACTCAGTGCTATCCCATACTTCAGTAGCTGTCTGGCTTGCTTAATGAAAACCATCTGTCCATGGTAGATGGAGGCTGTAGGACACATAGAAACCCTTCCACTGAAGGAAGAAGGGGTCTGCTCAAACAGGGTTATTAATGAGAAACAGGGTTATGAATTAGAAAGGCACATACAGTAACTTCAGATGTGAATATATCCCCAGTTAAAAATAGGGACCTAGGATGTAAAAAGGTTTAACAGTACAAAATGAGACTCTCAAATTTCTTTCTCTAAAAAAGTAGATCCCTTCTAACAGCATAATGTATGAATAATGCTGCTCTATCAGTACTAATTTCTGCAGGAAGGAGAATTGCTGTAGTTGCTGGATTTTGAGAAACATGAGGTTTAGAAGTTGATCTCTATTAGAGAGCTCTAATTCATATCCAGAACAAAGGACAGGGAACACACGCTTTGCTTTAGCATGTAGTTGTCAAATTGTGACTTGAAAGCCACTTAATTTAATGGGAGCCTTCTAGCACGCATTTCAGTTTGAACATTTCCGGTGTTTATGATCATGATCAAAAATTGGAGATTTTTCAACTCAATGGGAAAACAAGTACTCTAGCTGTCCTTTTCTCCAACTTGCTAGCTGGGCTAGCGTGTCAAAAGTTCAAAAGGAGATGCAGAAGGTAAAATAAGCTCAATTGGCACTTCTACCCCCTCATTGTACCTGTAAGCCTGATATGTTGTTTGGAGATTAACTTTGTAGACTTCATGCCCAGAAGCATGAAAAGAGTTCCTGAAGACCTGGGAACTGATTGTTTTAGCTGCTTTTATTCAGTTCTAATCCCTCTTGTAAGTAACTTGAGAGGAGAATGGAATACTTTCTGCAGGTGAGAGCCTATATGTTAAATATTGGAAAGGACTTTCTACCCGAGACACTGACAAAGAGTTGATGTTGTAATGTTGAAGGCTGTACTTGGTTAAAAAGCCAATAGCTGAAACTGGAGAAAAATAATCCAGCACTTCACTTCTGGGAATCTCCTTCGTGCACTCTGGGGGACCTAGCTTTATTCACTCTTGAGTATTCTTATCCTCAAGATGAGTGTTTATTTATGAAGCCTGACTTCTGACATAATAGTCTTAAGTGCAATTTTATTATTAGTCACTAGTACAATCAACAACGTTTTACCTGGGGAGGAGAGCTTGAATACTTTTAAACACTTAGCAATAAGATATTTCATAACAAAACGCTGTTCTGTACTTTATCTTCTGTAGATTATGGACTAAATAGCATAACGTGAAAGTACACAACTAACTTGTCAAGTACTTTTGAACTGCGGTAGCCGAAACCTCCTTATGGCTGGCAGAAATACAATGGCTTGTAGTCATAGGCCTGCCTAGTGCTGGAAAGTATCTTTGCAATTAAACCTGTTTTGAGCAACTGAAAGTGTCACTCAATGATAGTTTAAGCATAATAGCCTGTAAATGGCACTGTACAGGGATATCCACTCAAAATGGGACTAGAAGCTGAGTGAGGTGACTTACAACTTAAAATGACAATAACCAGAAGGCACTAGCTGAGAATGGCTACCGTGCTTTTGCCAACAGGAAAACTGGGAATAACTTTAGTCCCATGTGAACATCAACATCCAGGTACTCCTGGAGTCTTCTTTCAAGGTGTATAAGACAGTGAATATGAATATGCCGCCTGACAACAGGAAGCTTTATTCTGTTAGTGCCGGTTGTGGATGGCAATTACAGGCTCTTGGTCTTGCCTTAGACTGTAACTCCTACATATTTAACACTTCAGCCAGTTTGTCATGTCAATGACATTTAAGCTTCAGATTGTGGTGATGTCATTAGGAGAGTGCTCTCTCCATGCCTACTCTTAAAGTAACATGCAAGTTGGATTAGAACAATGGGACAACCTGGCATCCCAAGAATGAATACATGTAATATAGGCTCTTACACAAGTTAGCGTAAGGACGCCTGTCAAAATGCTCAGGTATGGTCTTGTGCAGCATCATAGCTTGGCCCCCCATTTGATGGGTGTTAGAGTTGGGTGCTGACTCTTAGCCTTGGTTAGGAAAATTCTGCCTCATCAAGCTCCACTTGATTTAACTTCACAGCAAAATGGCCTGATCTTATCAGCACTGGATGTTGTGTTGCATCTCAGCCTTGTTGGTTTCTTTGGAGCTGTGCAAACTTGGCAGCTTGTACTAGTAAATCTTCAGCTTCATCCGTCCTGAATGGATTCACTGTAAGACTTACTGGTTTTGCTTTTGAAGATGTGGAGGCCATGTTGTGTGAGGCAGCAGAACAGTACAGGAAGCTTGGTCCATGTCCTGTGCTGGTATCTGAAACACTCCCTTGAATGCAACAAGAGCAGCCTGTGTGGATTAGGACTTTTTCTTTCCCCCTACCCCGATATTGTATCTATATTGGCATTGGGAGTCCAGGTCCTGAAACAGTGAGAAATAGCAGATGCTTCTGCAAACTTAGGAACATCTCCTCAAGTGACCAGCAAATCTATTCTTGCAGGTGATATGGTAGCAAAATACCAGTGATTGGGATGCTGTGTAAATGAGGCCCATGGTTAAGCAGTTTGAGGCACAGTTTGCATAGCTTACAGAGCTTTATTTCTGTGTCTTCAGTGTTTCTCAATGCTGTTGTTGTTGCTGAAGTGGAACTAATTTGTAACTTAACAGCTTGTTTCTTGCTTCTGCTTATCAAAACTTCTAGTTTGTCTAATCAATAGATTATACTATTGTTTTCAGACAAATCTACCTATCTTCAAATTGAAAGAATCTACAGTCAGAAGAAGATATAGTGACTTTGAATGGCTAAGGAATGAACTAGAAAGAGAAAGCAAGGTGAGTAAAATGTCTAAAACTAAACCACTGTCTTTCAGCAAACCTAAGCTGTACAATGCTAGAGGCTGTTTAATGGTTTTGAGTTAATTCAGAGTTAAACTACTTAAATTCAGCTTATCTCTAGGGCAGATACTGTTCTTCTCTGGTCATGTTTTATTACTTCACTAGGGATGTGATTGAGTTGGGTCCTCTAGGAGGAAGAGGTGGCACAGGAGGTGTATAAACTTGCTTACAGGCTGCACCTAAGGATGCTTTTCTAAATCTTTCAGGTTGTGGTGCCACCTTTACCAGGAAAAGCTCTTCTCCGTCAGCTCCCCTTCCGAGGAGATGATGGCATATTTGATGATTCCTTTATAGAGGAAAGGAAGCAGGCTCTTGAACAATTCATAAACAAGTAAGTTGTAGTTATCTGGAGATAAACCCAGAACTTGGTTCTGGAAAATTGAATTAAAGCTGCTCGTCCTCTAATTTTGGTAGCTGCACTATGTTCAGAGTAATGACTTTCACATAGTCTTTCAGTAGGACACAGTAACATTGCTTATGTGGTGTTTAGTTTGGCTATCTTAATGCTTACCTGAACAGCTGAAATGAATGTTAGTGTTGTTAATTTATGCAAATTACTACTAAAATTATAGCATCCAAAATAGTTCTACTTTTTCATTTCTGAAAAGGTATCCTCCATTGGGTGAACAATGGAGCTTACAGTGGGCTTACAGCAGTTTAGATTGATTGCAGATGTGAAGCATTATCAGTTTGTGTAATAATGCACATTTTCTCTAATCATCAGGAGAATCTTTCTGAAATGTAAAAACTACCTGAGGTATGCACATATATAGTTTGAAATAGATATTTTGGGCTTTGTCACTGCCTTTCAAAAGGTGAGCAGAAGTTATTGTAACCAAGTCCGTTATTCCTTTTCTTACTATCTGACAACACTACTCACTGCTCTCCATAGAATGACCTGAGCTACTTTAATTTCTTTAACAATGTGGATCCAGACAGTGGATAAGAAGGAATACTGTCGGTTAACCAGCTCTTCCGGTCTCTAGAGGCCAACACTGTTCAGACCAGCTGGATTTGGGACTCCTCCCTTTCAAAGTTCAAGCTTGTTAGTTCCACTAGTGTTTTAATCTTGTTCAATAGCAATGCTGTTTAACAGGAACAAAGGTTGTATGTGAGTTAAGCCAGAACTTCATTTGCTCTGCAGTTATTGTTGGTCAGGTCAGGCATGTGGCTTGGACTTGCAAGTGACTGATTCTCTATAACTCTGTCTTGTCTAAGTAGCTTAAGTGTGCCTGTACGAAACTCTTAAGTTTTCATTCACATAGTTGCTTGCTCAATTTATAGGAATTGCTAGTAGCTCTGAGCAGGTAAAATGCTTCAGAATGCCCTTTCTTCTGTTCAAAGACAATTTCCAAGGTATCTAGTGTTTCATTTCTACGACATGAAGGTAGATGTGCTCATAAGAAGATGAAATGTGTTGTGTATTTTTAAGGCTGTACAATCAAGGCAGTCATGACCATAAAGTACAATTATCTGTGCAGCTTGGGACTCTAAGTGTGGAAGAAGTGCACTTACTGAAAGTTTTGTATGTGAAGTCTAGCAATACGTGGGGGAAGAGGGCCGATTATGTTCTGAAGCAGCAAATAGTGAAACAGTCATCTTAACTGGAATCTGCAGAAAAAAATCAACATATAGCTGATAGAAGTGGAATGGCTAGCTTATTGGTGTCACTTGAGTCCTACAGCAAGTAATACATTGGTCTTGTGGAAATGTAAAGCTTCTTGGTCAATTTTTCCTCCTCTGAAACATAAAAGCAGGCTGTTAATGTAGATATGGATGTAATGGCAAACTTGAGTACAACTGGAACAATATTCTTCAGGCAGAACTCTTTGCTATTCAGCCTCGTCAATTTATGCTAATGGCATGACCAACTCATCAAGCAAATATTACTAATTAAAGTTTTGAACCATGTAGAAGCTTTGAGACTTCTACTAAGTACTCTGGGTACTAGTTAAATTTGTACTGAAGTTAATCTGCATAATACATTGACATTACTGCATTCTCAAAACTGGTCTTTGCTCCTAGAACTATAGAAGAGTCCCTCAGATGACTGATATCACTGTATCGTAAAGAGAACTTGATATACTAATGTCAGTTCTTGATATCCAAGATGTTGTTGAGAAGCTTTGTCATAGAGAGGGACTAAATCACAGCAGTGCAGCTTCCTTGAGTCAGCTCTCTTGGGCCAGCTTGCTGACACCACCATCACCACTACCTGCAATGACACTATAGGGGTAGTTATGCTGCGACACACTTGTCTACCTGAACCTGGCTTTGGGTTACAGGAAAATTTTTGAAGTAGCAGCTGCTCTCTGTAAGGGTCACCCTAGAGAAGAAAACTGAGGAAAAGCCAATGCCGAGTGAGGTATTCACTTGAAACCAAGAGCTGAATCTGAGAGATTAGATCTGGTCTTGCAATTGAGCCACCAATTTGCAAGGCTTCCTGAAAGGGAGAAGAAATATGTTGCTGCCTCGTCATCTTCTCCTGTATATCTTTCTCTTGAAGTTCAATGCCAGCAACTTCAGTCTAATGGGAGTAAGAAACTTGAACTAGTTATTCCAGACCATCTTCCTTGTGAACTAGTGCTTGAGACTGCTGCCCATTTACTAGAACCTGGCAAGATTGTTTTATGACTGCACTTGAAATAATCTTATCAATGCTGAATAGGAGAGCTCAGCTTCCTCATTAAAGGACACCCTCAGTGACAAGTGAGTAATGACAACTGAATCTGTCCTGTGGCGAAAGAAGCACTAGCAGATACATTTGGAGGAGATGCACAAAAGTGCTTGAAAGTACTGATGCTGAGCCACTGGAGTTGACTGTGTTTAACACATGTTCAACTAGATAACTTCTATTTAGAGTAGATATGTTCTGACAGATGGAATCCATAAAGGTGATATAAGCTGTCCTAGGGAAGATGAGGGGCTTTCTCTCTTAAATGGAGAAGATTGTCTTGTTTGCCTGGATGTAACTTTTAGAAACATACTGCTTTAGGTTTTCATATCCATAAGTGGTAAACTTCCAGGAATTCTGATTCTCTTGTATTTTTACCTGTGCAGAAGGTCGCATGATGTTTCAAGGGTTTAAATGCAATACCTTGTGATTTTCTTCCAAGCTTGGGGGTGTTTTCTAATTCAGTTCCACTCCTTTGCTGTTAAAAGGATGGTGGATTGGTCTATATGTGGACCAAAACTAAATCTGCTGTAGAGGTGCTGGTCTCCTCTAGAGCAGACAAGTTCTGTGTGTCCTATGTTTCATATCTAAAGACATCTGCAGTTAACAGAATGGCCTGAAGCCTCTGGCTGTGCATCAGTGCTGCTTGTACACGCTAGGAATAGTGACCACGGTAAGTCACTGCTCTAAACAGCATCAGAGGCTTGAGAAGACCTTCACACCCTCTGGTGGAGTAAGTCTTTAACTCTGCCTGGGCCACTGCTGTTGAATTAGACCAAGAACTGAGGGGTTAAACTGCGTTTAGAAGGGTGTCCTGTGTCAAAGGCATCAAAATGTGTAAAAATCCACTTAGTTTGCCTAACTCTAGGTTTCCTAATGCTAGGATGGGCTCTTTGATGGTCCCCCTCAATTGCAGGTGACATATGATGACATAACATGGTTCCAAATGATCAACAGTAGCTCAGGGTTCTTATGGACTTGCTTCATCTGGGGGAGAATGACAAATCTTGCTCCTAGACATTCTAGCCACCAATGGTGAACTGGAAACAGGATCTATGCCTGAATGCAGAACCATAGGTTACTGATAAGAAACCTTGCTCTGTTGGCTAGCTACAAGTAGCCTCAATTTGTTAGCACTAAAGCTTGTTTCTTTTTCTCTCCAGGGTTGCAGGCCACCCACTGGCACAGAACGAGCGCTGTCTTCACATGTTCTTACAAGATGAAGTAATAGACAAAAACTACACACCATCCAAAATAAGACATACTTGAGTTCTGAAACTATCTTTTCAAACATTAGTGGTTCTTATGCTTGGTTTTAAGAGGCTGTAGTTTGTCTTAGCATGCTGAGGATAAACAGGCACGAAGTCTCCACTAACATCAGTACACTGCTTGGTCTTTGCATATGCTTCATAGCACTAAAGAACTCACTTGTCTTCTAGCTAAATCCCTCTGAATCCTTGATTTAAGAGTATTATACTATGAGACCATCCACCCCTTGCAATGTCTCACAAATCTTTCCACTCTTATTTGCAATGACTTAACAATGTTTACTGACTTGGCCTTACTTGAACTTGCACAGTTGTAGTGTCACGTGTTCACTTGTATTTGACTAAACTGCTATGCTGTTTCTGAGGTAGTCATCTGTCTGAACTTCTGTAGAAAGACTGCTTTATTTCTGATAACCTGTGTGAGAAACACTTATGCAATTGTCTTCAAGCGTGTAAAACACTTTATACTGAAGTAATGAGGGAATTATCTTTATATTCTGTAAGAGGGGAAAAAAAAAACAAATTTATATACTAAAGTAACTTGTCTAAAGTTTTGAAATAAAAGTGAAAATGCACTTCAAATGTTTTGTCACTCTTGACCTCAAGTGTGGAACATCTTATGCTTTCTGAGCAGCAGGGATTTGACTATACTGAGTGGACTGATGTATCAACCTTGCTGTGATGCTTTTCTGCGGTGTAGCCTTGTGTTACTAACAGCCAGCACTAAATACCCTCTGATGCTGGCACTCAATGCTGGAGTGTTAAAGAACACATAAAGGTGTTGAAGGCTGTTCCTGAGCCAAAGCTGGGACCCCATTCATGGGAGGCAGCCAACAGATCTGTCACTTAGGTAAGTTTGGGAAAAGAGCACCTTTCGACTTGGCATGAGAAGCACTAACCTAGCTTCAACTAGCAAGTGAAAATTACAGCATCCTACTGAGAGAGAAATGTTGATGTATCCTATAATATAGTATAACTTTAGTCCTTGTTTGGAGTAGCTCTGCAAATACAACAGGGACATGAAGGTGTGCAAGCCTGCTGTAAGATGTGATCACAGCCACTTCCCTGAACGCTAAAGAAAGGGGAAGCCTGTAGCATTGTTCTTACATGACCACTGATGAAATTAAGGTGGTTGATGCCAGAACTGCAATTCACAAGCAACACTGCTGAAGTCTTCTTTCTTACTAGATGCTTCTGTAGATGGAGAAGCTTCCTTAGTGCTTCCAAATGTGACATGGGAGTTACCCATTCAGATGTTCTTGAAAACAGATTCAAGAACACTCTAGTAGCAATCTGATTTGGTGTTTTGTGCTATTTGGTAACAATACATAGCGGTCTAGACTTGGCTCTACTGCTTTTTCCTTCTTACACTTCTTATCACTGTTGAGAACATCCTACAAACCTACTGGCAGAGTTAATTTGCTTTAAATAAGACCATTAACCTCATTTATAGAAGTCTGGATGGAAAAGATTGAATTGACAAAATAGTGAAAGGATGACTGGATTGTATGTATTACTACATGAATGTGAATGGTGAATGTGAATGAATGGTAGTTAGATGCTAAAATAACTGCTCTTTCCCCCTCATACTTAACACAGACTGTGTTGAATCTGCCCAGCGGTTGTATTAATGACACCAGGAACCAAAACTGACATAGTTGACTTGCACCTTAGAGCTATCTTTTCAATAAGTTTTTGATAACATAAAATCAATTCTAAAATTCGGTGTGCTTGTTGAATTTACTTAAAGTTGAGTTAGTCTTAGAAATGGGGAAAGAAGGGCTACCTGTATATGAAAGGTTTAGATACATAGTAAGGTGTTCTTTTTCTTTTCTCAAGTGTTCTTTTCTGAGAGAAGCTTTTGTGAGAAATCAAAGTAAATGCCCCATCTTATGCTTAAAAGATGGTGATACAATCTATATCATCTGCAGTGGGGAAAAAAAAAAGCTGAAGAGGAAAAAGCTGTGGCCTTGATGTCAAAGTATTCCTCTTTCCAAAGTGAGTACTTTGGAGTGTTGACCTCTGGGGTCAATGGAACATCTGCACTGGACTCTGGGATCTTACTTGAGCTTCAGTCCTTCGAGGCTAACTGGAGACCCTAATTCTAGTGTGGTGTAACTGGTTCTGCTCCTGTGCCATCTGCAGCACTGGAAGACAAGGTCTGAGATTAGCTATGCTAAAACCACAGGGATCTGGGTGGTGTTCTCTGCTCCTAAGTTTGCTTTGCAAGTGGGCTAGGTCCTGCAGGTAAGAGGAGGAGGTACGTGTGTGCACTCATTGCCTCGTCTGCTTTGCAACTGGGAGGAAGCCAGCGCGCTGTGTTGTGTCCTCCAGGCTGGGTGGTGCGGGGAGTGGGACCACAGCACACTGCAGAGTGTGGGTGCCTTGCAGCCTGGATGCGGTTCGTGTTTGTTGCGGCGCCGGGATAGCAGCGTCAATCTTACCAAAATGAGTGTTCTGTCGTGGGTTCTGCACAGCACTGGGTTCAACAGCAGAACATGGTTGAAGGTTATTGCAGGTGCAGTAAGAGTACTTTGTCAAGCGTTTGTTGGTGTCTTTCTGAGAATGTGCTACTACGCCCTGTGGTAAATGCATTCTCAAGGGCTCCATGCTAGTTTGTATAGAAAATGTCCTGAAGTCTTGTAGTCCATTCTTTGTGTCACCTAACTCATCTAATGACTGGTCTTGTGTTCTTTTGGTCTGGCTGCCTTGGAAAGGGCAGAATGCACAAATGGAAGAGAGATGGGGTGAAAACTTTGAAACGTTTGAGATTTTTGGTGCTGGGAGTCAATGAATCTAGGATTTCACTTGTGATCTGTGTTCTTGATGCTAAAAAACAGTGAGACTTGGATCTGCGCTGTGCATTTCCACCACTCATTTTAGTGTGCACGGCTCTTCAGTCACTCATTGCCATATGGATCATATGTTATATTTCCCTTCTCCTATTGCTGACTTGTTCTCGTGCGTTGGAAGTTGCTTATCTCTTTCTTTAGTGTGATGACACAATTGGACACCTTAATAAAACCTCAGAATCTTTTTAATTGAAGCAGTGTTTTTCTACTCATCACCCTTTGTTAGCTGCACAATTTACTGGTGTTAAAAGCTGTAGTAATGTAAAACTGAAGACTTATACTAAGTTGGACCTCTGATCTGTTCAGTATTGTGTCTTAGAAAAAGCTCTGTGTCAGCTCCTTGAGAAAGAAACCTTGCAGCAGGTGTATATTTGAATTACAGAAGACACCTCTATGCAGGACCTCAAAGTCGCTTTGCCCCAAGGCAGGATCACTGAATCTATTCCTTTAATGGTTGTCTAACCTGTTTTTTAAAAGCTGTGATGATGGAGACTCCACAGGATCCAAGGTAATCCATTTTGGTAGAGAATATTTCTGTTACCTGGTAAGTAGGGTACAGTGGAAGAAACTAATCCAGAAATAGAAGAACAAGCATCAAAAGAACAGTGGGAAGTAATTTAAATTCAATATAATTTTATTCTTTGTAAATACAATGAGTACAACTTTTTAACTTCACAAATCAGTTAATCCACTTTGTACAGGAAAAGTTTTACTCATTCTATGATAGTCCAAGTGCTGATTTTTCTCAGTGCTAGTTTCTAATAACAAATCAAATTTGAAAAGTACAGCAGCTATCTTTAAATGTTTTTTTTTCTACATTTTTTTATACATCAAATAAGCAGCTTATAACATTTTTGTGTGTGAGAGGGTGTAGGTGAACAAGGCTTCAAAATTAGAACCTGGAGTTTTCTAAAAAGGCATTGGAGACTTTTGGAAATTGTTAGGGTTTTATCAGTCAACAACCTTTATTTCTTTGAAATAAAATTCCTTCAATTGATTTTTTTTTTAATAGTCATTTCACTTCTCTGCACATCTCACTGACAAAGTTTGGCCACCGTTGCCTTTGGTTTCACAGCACTGTGCCAACAGGACAGCCAGCAGGTCACTGAAGCGGTCATCTCCACTGTATTTGGTTTTGCTGTTTTAGTCTTCCTTTCTTGACTTGTATCTTTTCAGGTGTGTGTGTGGACATGTGTCTGTGTGTCTGGAAGAAGGAGGAGGGAAGGTCGGGGGGAAGCGTATAAAGCTCTTCTGTCTTTGAGATGTTAACCAAACAAATGGTGGTGATGTCTGCATCAAAGGTCACCAGTTTGTTTTGCAGGAAGAACGGAGCTGCCGTCATAAGCTACTTTTTAATCAGTTCTGAAGGCCACTTCATGATGTATTATAGCAGAAGCAATGTTTTGGTAACCTGGTCTGAAATGTTGCCTATCATTTAAAAACATTTTCCCAACATAAGCTACTTTTAAAACAGTTCTGAAGGCCACCGCATCCCATGTTACAACAGAAGCCAAGTTTGGTCACCCAGTTCCAAATACTGAACAAACCATAGTACCTTCTTTCCCATTTTGTCTCAGATCTGCTGGTTAAATGAGAGAACAGTGGAGTCTTTGTTAACTATGACTGGCATCTGAATTGCCTCCATCCTGTAGTAACAGGAGTAGCAGCCAATTCCAACCACTTTCACTTTTCCTGTAGAACAAAGCATTCTCTCCGTGATCTAAATCACCTTGTTCAGAGCAGCAGAATTGTATCTACTGGGGTCATTTTTGTCAATGGGTTTAAAGGCTAAACATTCCCAGGCTTATGCTTCCTGTAGATTTTGTTAGTTGAGGCTTATTCTCCACAGATAAAAGTTCTTCTCAAACTGTCCATCCTGATTGTTTCTTTTAAGGTCATTTATATGTCACTGGATTTGTACATATCTGAAAGCAGTCTTGTAATGGGTACATTCCCAATGGTCTTTTTGAAAAACACTTCTTCTATTGTAGATGGACTAATCGAACGTAAAGCTGGTAAAAGCAATAAAAGTTTTCCAAAACGGCAGGGTTGTGTGGGATACCTGGGAGAAAGAGAGGGAAAAACACATTGTGGAACTCTTTAAGTATTTTTCCAAATAAAATCTTTTACTTTACAGAAAAGAACAATATTCAGCAAATTGTACAGGTGGGTGCTACCTGTGTTTTCTACTCATGTGAGCAAGGAGGTTGACTCCAAGGAAAAATCTTTTAATGGGGGTTATCAGAATATAGACCAATGTCTCTGACTTTTGATTAACTCGTTTGTTTGTTCCCTCAGAGCAGTAGCAATACAGAGACAGGATCCACTCTGACTTGTCCCTCAGACAACAACTATGTTCTTGATGCAGTTCAGGGAAGAGCTTGACCTATAATAACTACCCTGTCATTTTAAGTGTAATTTAAACCTGGCCGGATTGTCATGGTAATCATTTTGCCCCCTTTTGTTTCCCTTACACATTGAATACCAATTGACATTTAGAAAGATTTTGTTGTTGTTGTTGTTAAAGAAGCTGCGTTTTATCCCCAGGTAATGTATTTATGTAATAGTATAGTTTCTATCCTTCCTCCCAGCTTTTGAAGCCAACACAATATAGCATATGTATTCTAGCTGTGCTTACGCTGACTTTACACCAGTGATTCTCAAGCCTCTGCTTACAGTGGTGTCCCTGAAAGAAGGAGTGGGTCATTCAGAGAACCACTCTGCTTCTCCTGTCTGCCCTGCCATGCATCCTGCTGAGAGTTACTCCCCTGAGATCAAAGAGGGCAGGAAGACAAATCCAAGCCTGAGGATGAAATGCAGGCTGAAGCCCTGTCCCGTTGGAATCAAATGTGGCAGCCCTGTCAGAGGACTGCACTTTTTTTCCTTGTAAAACATTGTGTTTTACAACAGATACTGTTTAGCCCAGTAGCTAAATATTTCCAGCAATGCAGAAATGCAATGGAAAAATTGCTGTGCCTGGAATGGAAACCGTGACCATGTAAAACTGTTGGTCCCTGGCTTCATCCTCCAACAGGCCCTGGCTCACTCGCAGTCTTCAGGGACCAATTTTCAAAGCAAGACCTTCCATAAGAACAATAAGAGGTTACTCTTTTTGCTCTGGACTAGCCATAACTGGATGGTATTTGCCATTTTGCTCCCACCCGGTTACCAGACCATTCCCTTTAGCCTAAACAGACTGCTGCCATCTGCTGCCATCTGATCTCTGATACCAAGTTGACTTCTGCTAGACAGAGCTGTTATCAGAGCAGATCCAAGTTTCAGAAGGAAAAAATGGCCCAAAAGTTCCTCTCCCACCACTCCATCTCCCCCTGTGCTGGTCTCACGGACCTCCAGTGCAGATAAAGGACTGAGACACGGTCTTTACAAGACCTGTAGCAGCTGTCCCTGGAAGTCCTGAACTGGTCAGAGCAGCTGTTGCAACAGATGTTAGGTGCATTCTTCTGGCTTCTCCTCTGGTCCATAGGAGGAGTTGACTGGTTTGCTCATAGCCAGCTGTTCTAGAGTATGGGACTGTATTTTGCACAGTGCATTTCAAGTGTTCCTGGGAGTACCCCTGTATACTTTGTGGGATGACAGCTACAGTTTTTACAACAGGTTTTAAGATTTTTGTATCCCATGGGACTTACCCTGAATGAGACAGAGGGGAATATGTTATTCCCAAACAATTGTTCTCATCACTTAGTTTCATCAAATGAGGAAGTGTATTGGAGGTCATGAGTCAAAAGCTCTTACGCTGCTGTGAGATGTGATGTTGTTTTGAGCATCACTACTAGCAGTATTTAACTGAATAAAGCGTAGAGGAAAATGCAGCCTTCTGAACTGCAAAGTGTTTCACAGCAGGTATCGCTTCTCGGGAAGATCTCTCCTTTTACCACATTTCCATTTATCTGACTAAATTGCGGCACTGGAGCGTGTCCAAAGAATGGCAACAAAGCTGGTGAGGGGCTGGAGCACAAGTCTGATGAGGAGCAGCTGAGGGAATTGGGGCTGTTCGGCCTGGAGAAAAGGAGGCTGAGGGGAGACCTGATCACTGTCTACAACTGCCTGAAAGGAGGTTGTAGCATGGAGGGTGTTGGTCTCTTCTCCCAAGTAGCAAGTGATAGGACAAGAGGAAATGGCCTCAGGTTGCACCAGGGGAGGTTTAGATTGGATATTGGGAAAAAATTCTTCGCGGAAAGGGTTGTCAGGCACTGGAACAGGCTGCCCAGGGAAGTGGTTGAGTCACCATCCCTGGAGGTGTTTAACAGATGTGTAGGGACATGGTTTAGTGGTGGACTTGGTAGTTTTAGGTTAACAGTGGACTTGATGATCTTAAGGGTCTTTTCCAACCTTTTCTATGATTCTCTTCCATCAGGAACTCCCAAATGCCAGCAGGCTGACAGCCAATGTATACTTGCCACAACAGCAAACGGTCCCCGTTTCAGTCAGTGGCAATGTCACCTCCGCTAGAGTGAGAGCAGGAGTTTACCTCTACACCTGCAAGAAGTACTGAGAGGGGGCGCCGCTCACCTGGTGTGAATGTAGCTGTTCAGAGTGAGCTGGGCTTCATCTTGAAGGGCTGCTATGGCGGCAGCGTTTCGGAAACTCCTCAGTTCGGAACCGCTGTGTGTAGGCACTGGAAAGCAGATCAGTTACTAGCTCAGCTTGACTCTTGGGCGGGTCAGAACAGTTCAGCTAGTGCTATTAGTGAAAATTAAACATTCCCATTAGTGCCCCTGCACTCCACTGTCAGCCTTTCAAAATACAACACTGGCTGCTGGAATTCAATACCGGGAAACCTGTTGGATGATATCAAGCTATGTCTGGTCTAAAACATCGTTTTTGTTTAAAGGAGCAACCTCGTAGCTATCAGACCAGATGAGCAAGAGATTCTTTCTGCTTACCAGCTTTAAAAGTGACAATGCATTTGAGACAGGCAAATTCGGTAGCATCTAGCCGAAGTTGTCTAAATCTAGCCACAACCTCCTGTAAAGCCTGTATTTCTGAAATAATCTTATTCAGCTTCTGAGAATCCGTATTGTCACCGTTCATGCCTAAAACAGAAAGAGATGAAATAAATAATATTAAAGGCATTTGCTTTATTTTATATTGATTTCTGACGAAATCCTGTGTATCAATATCCACTCTATTGTCACACTTGTCTGTCTGGTTCCATGTAAACTGACTATATTGTATGAAAGTTAATATAAAATCTTCTCTTGGATGATAACAAACACAGTAATTTGCATTTAAATGACAATGCAAGCAGTCATGAATACAACAAAACAACATTATTTGCATTTAAATATAGATTTATACATGACAGGTATGCTCTATTGTTCAGTAGGAATTTGTTATTCTTTACATGTTGTTCTTTTTTCAGTAATGTATTTTTATGGTAATTTTTGTAACAAAGTCATTAAATTGTGCAATTCTTACCCGATACAGCCAGTAGAGTGTTAGCATCAACTGGAATGGCCCATTGTGCTATTCCTAGAACAAACAGTTCTCTCCAAGCATCTTCCAAAAGCATCAGCTGTCATACAATAGATGTACAATATAACATAGTGTATAATTTATAGATTTATAAACAATTTAAATATGTAAATTTCTGTTATTTTAAAAACTACTTTAAATGCCTGTCATGGTATTTTCCCCACAGCATTTGTTAGCTCTTCTCTTAGCTTTTTGAGAAGGTGTCTAGAAATAAGCCTGTATATTGCAGAAAAACACTGAGGGCTGGCTTACTGTGCACCATGTTGTGGACCAAAAGGGAGGAGAAAAAGAAAAGGAGAGTGAGAAGTCCAATCCCAGAGAGCTTCCTCACAACATGAAGACTCGCCCATGTTTCTCAGCAGAGCATGGGCTCTCTCCTCCTCTCTCTTGGCACATACACCTGTCCTGGGACAAGCTGGATGAGTGCTCTCCTGTCTCTAGGGATTACCTTATTTTCCTTCAGGAAGGCAGGATTTGTGAAGAAAGGTCTGGAAAACATCCTGAAATTACATCGCTCAGTAGTGAGCACTGCTTTAGAGCACATATGTATCTTTAACCCCTTCCTTACTAAGCAAGTCTTTAGCTCTTGCAGGCACAACATCTGGACACGCATATGGTTTCTCAGTGTCACCTGTTTCCTTGCTTTTTGCTTTTGCCATTTCCTTTCAGAGAACTGAGTATCAAAGCACCTACGCTGACAGCGTTACTACTTCTCTGCAACTTTTGTGCATTGCCTGGTTGTGTGGAGAATGTGTTTTTCTCCGTTAGCAGGCAATGCCTTTGATTTCCGTGGAGAGGCAGTGGTGCGTTTATGAGGAGACATGACTCCTGGTAATGCAGACCGGGAAAGCCAGCACGGACATGTTTAGTCTTGAGGGCACCTTTGGATTGTTGGCCCAGACCAGCTCTTAAGAGGGGTTTGGAGGGGCTGAAGTTCAGCTGAATTTCATGCTGTGGTGTGTACACATTGCTGGGACGTCATGTCTCTCGACAGAGTGAGAGAGATTTGGAAGGTTGAGAATTGTAATGGACTCGGGAAGGATCATCTGGTGGCTCCATGCAGTGGAAGCATATTGCCCAAAACTCATGCAGAAAAATAGCAAACCACAAGTATTAATATTGCTGTGGTTCCTGAAAGTATAAGCAACTTAGCTTCTTAGGAAAATAGGAAGAAAGGTATTTTAAGACTATAAAGGCTTTGCAAAAGGAAGAACAAAGTAAAAAAACCACATCTCGACAGATGAACTGTGATTTCTTTGGAATCAGATACATGATAGTAATAGATGATACAGAAAGCATACTTTAGTTTTGGGCTGACTCTTAACAGTATTACGAGTTTTAAATCAATCTGTTCCAATCGGAATGGGAGGAAGAGTCTCAGAGTCTCTGCTCTCAGCTTGTTACTGCAGGCTTATGCCCATTTTGTGTCTTTTTGTGCTATGTGCTTTGCAGAACTTCTATGTAACTTGACTAAGGAAATTGTGATGGGAAAATATTTCTGCCTCTGTGTATAGGTACTGTTTGAAATAATTACCTTGGATTTTATAGTACTGGAAGCTGCCCAGATCATTGCACAAAATATGGAGGGGGAAGGGGGTCTGGGGTGCAGTGCCCATCTCAGCTCTGTTCTAATAGCTGCTGAACCTGCTCATTATTCTCCCAACTGCTGCTGCCTGCAAACTCAGCCCCTCCTCCGGATAATCCTGCCTGATGGATGTGCAGGTTTCTACATGACATAGGAAATGATTCGCCAGCCTTTCATTTGCTTTTGTAAAACTTTTTTTGTCATTCATTCATGCAGATACAATGGTAATGGATGGTGGTTCCTTGAAGATATCAATTTCATATGTTCTTTCCCACTAAGTCTTTAAAGTCAGAAGACTTTAGAAATGAGAGACTATTCCAATAGCTGAAGCTTTCTTCATGCCTATGCATAAGTCTGTAAAACCACCAATTAAAATAATTCATGCTGAAGTCATATGCAGCCCTCTTTCTTCAAAGAAACAAGAAATACTAGGCTTTCTGAAGGGCTGTTTTTTGCTTCTTAATCAGCCTCATCCTGTTAGTACAACCTTTTGTTGGTGACCTGCATTGGGCCAACCTGTCTTACAGACAAGCTGGGCAGGTGTGCAGGCCAGCAGAACTTGAAGCATGGAGTTTTTGTTGTGTGGTTTCAAATCCACGATGGGATTAGCTCTATGGAGCTGGGGAAGGGATACAGCCTCTTTTTTACTGAAGGCGGTAACGCATCAATCCTCAGACTTGTATTTTGTCAGCAAATTATTTTCGACTTATTGCCTTGCCTTTGAGATGAAACTGTCACAGGGTCCTGGAATCACAATGCATTTGCCTTTTTTCGGGAGAATACAACAAAAGCAAAATCCAGGAGAAGGTTTTAGTCTCTCCTCAGGCAGACATCAGGGATACAAAAAGAGAAATGCAGACATTTACAGCTGGGCCATTGTCAAATTAAATAATGCAATGGCGCTATTATAAAAATCAACTGTCTGATTATTCATGAAATAAGGTGATTAAAATCAGAGTTATTTCTTCTCCAGCTCTCCTAAATATGACAAGGGAATCATGCAGAAAGAGGCCCAGGTCGAAGCTGTAGAGCTGAACAGCTCTGAGTTGTGAGGAAGCTGGCTTGCGTTGAGGTACAGCAAGTCGAGGTGCTGTTAAGGAAAGGCTGGGATTTTAATATGTAATTCACTAACATGAATCCCTAATGTGAAAGTGAAAGAGGCAGTGAGTTATTTAAATAGGAACATTCTGGTATCTATGCTGTCTCAGGCATGCTTGGCCATGTGCAATGGAGGGTGCCCTTGCTCCCAAATCCTGCTGCCCCCTCCTCTGCACAATAACAGAGATGACCTTGTGGGAAACATACCCAGTTTACATCAAACGAAGCCTTCCCCTAAGGGCTCTCCTGTGGACCTCACTGGTCTAGAGAAGGACACAGCCTCTTCCCACGTGCTGAGGCTCATGCTGAAGTGACATACTTGCTGTTGGTCCCGATATTTTGGACCCTTTTTTTGGTTGCTTCGTCTGCAGGAGTAGCAGCAGCAGCAGACAGCATGCAAGAAGAACATGCTGCACTGGGACCACCGTTTTCCTAGCAGTGTGTGTAACCTCCTGGGCCCTGTCTCATTGCTCCCCTCATGGTCACTCCACAGCAGCACTGCGGCCAGGGCTGAGTAGCATCCCCCTTTTTCTATTTTCACAACGGGGATTTCAAAAACATGGGTCTGGTGCTAGAACAAGAACATTTCAATGTGCCTTAACTTCCTATCACCTTGTCAGCGTCATGATTTACCTTTAGGTAGAAAACACTATTGGTTTCCTAAGAAGCTCTTCTCTTTCAATTCAAAACACGTATTTGCATACCAACTGCAACACTTGTAATGTGCATCCATGCAAAGGAACTAGTTCCTCTGCTGACTGCGATGGAACATCTAAGGCACAACATTTCTAGTTACAATTTTGGGAAATTAGCTCAATCATGTCAAAGTATGAGACACCTTTTATGATTGGAGCTTTGTGTAGATTTCTCCCCTTTCATTTTATAATTATCTGATTACTTTTTTTAAAAATTAGTGCATTATACAAAGCACACTGATTCCTCATCAAGAATCAAGTAATTAAGAAATTCCTTCAGCTCATATAGTTCACATATGATTTACCTGAGGCAAAGGCAAATTGTCATAGAGGAAAACAAGACAAATTAAGGAAGGTTTTAATTAATGGTGAAAAATGTTGGGGGCTGGCCAAATTCTGCTTACACCATATTGGTGTAATTGTAATGGAAGTTCTCTGAAGCCAACATGAATAAGAAAAAATGTTGGCTGTGTAAATGAAGAGAGAGAGAAGGGGAGGGAGAGGGAGAGGGAGAGGGAGAGGGAGAGGGAGAGGGAGAGGGAGAGGGAGAGGGAGAGGGAGAGGAATGGTCTTCAGAAAACACCTTGGTCTTATCTTGAGTCTGTGTGCTTAACTAAACACTTCTCACCCCAAAATAGCAAATTGGGTTGCTGTTCTGCATTTTACGGAGGGGAAAGTTATCCCACCAGTGGCAAAGCAGTTTTGACATGCTAAGCTTGGTCTGCAGCCCAGTGAGTTCTCCTCTAGGACTTGTCCTCCCATAATATTTGCTTTATATTAGATATTTTTCTGGGTTGATTTTCATTTCCTTTGTGAAATAACAGATGGAGGAAAGCAGTTTCTAAACCTGTGTTTTCAGAACAGACCAAAACTCTGCCCTGTACTTCAGAACTGCTGAAGTCCATTACAGATTTAAAGATCTAGGGCTTAAGGTTCAGGACCCGTCTGAGCTCTGAGCCTTCTTTAACAGGCAGGCCAGGCTAATGCCACTCCCACCACAGATGCCTTACCTGATCTTGTAAGGACAAGGTGGAGAAGGCTGGGACACTCTTGGCCCACTTGATGCTCATGAACAGAAGTCTGGCTGCTGACTCGCAGACGGATTCAGTGGCCACTTCATAGAGATACATGGGGGTACCGTTGACTTCATGTGGGTACTAATGTCAAAAAGAAAATAAAGCAACTTCATACAACGTCGCCAGGGCAGCCTGGTCTTCCTCTCCCCTACAGCTGCCATTCAGTGCATCATGCCCATGCCCAATACAGAGTGTGCACTCTCTTATTCTGCAAGCAGAGGGCATTGCTGTCAGTGGACCCACTCTAAACTGCTCTCTGCTGTTCATCCATGTGGATGAACAGAAGCAGTTCTCCTGGGGAGGTTGAAGGGAGAACGAGATTATTACATGAGGGGAGAAAAATTACCAAAATGCAATGTCATCTTTTACCCTGTTACGCAATAACACACCTCTGGTAGCAGAGTTAGAAGAGCACAAATTGGATTAAGAATTTGTGATTTGTAACCTATGCTTCAGAGGCTGATTTAGCACACCAGCCTTGCTCAGCAAATCAGTAAGCACTCGTTTCACCTTACCCTTCATCTAACTTCCTGGCCACAGCAGGCTGTAAGCAGATGCGCAGAGCTAAGCGTAACTACATGAAGGGTGTGTAGTGTTGGAATGGAGTTACATTTTCAAGCATGTGCTATGTTTTCTTGTTAAATCATTTCTGAATCAGTACTTTCCGAAATTATAACATAAAACTATATGTTCTGAACATGTTCATGATGGATTCTGCCAAGATACCAACTCTAACTGGAGAACTATTTAAGTTGTCTCTTCTTTGATTTTCTAGGTGTTGTAAACATGCAAAATGCCGTTGCAAATGGGTTAATGAAAAACACCACCTAATGGCTAATTCCTGTGCAGTTGAGGCCAGAGCAGTGCTTCCGTTGGGCTGCTTAGGAAATGTCACAGCCAAGAAGCACAGAGCAATCTTAAACATGTCTATGTCTGTGGACAAGCTGCAGGCTTCGGTCAGTACATATAGTACTTTCTGGACTACACCACTGTGGACATGGCATTTTGCTGAAGAAAACTCAGTGATTGCATCTCATCCTCAAGAAACAAGGTTTAAAATTGATTTGTGGATGGCCTCCAGGCAGGAGGAGCACTTCTGCAACCATGTGGGGGTAAAGATGTGAGAGAGACAGGGTTTGTACGGAGCAGGTTATCAGTCAGTCCTTCTGCGTACCTCTTCTGCATACCTCTTACCCCTTGCACCTCATATCTTCAGAGCTTTTAGGGACATAACAGAAGAGTCCCCACCACCACCTGCAAGGCTTCAAGCCTTGCTCTTTGCCACATCTACCCTAGAGCAGCAAGGATCTGCAGGTGTGCCAGGTGCCAGGGCAGTAGCTGACCTTTGGGGTGGGCTGCGCCAGGCCCACCAGAGTCTGCCTCTCAGGGGTGCCAGCAACAGCAGCTAGCTCCAGGCCATGGGGCTCCAGCTGGGACACGGCGGTGAAGAAGGCGGGTGCTGGCAGGGCGGCAGCGGGGAAGTGTGGGGCACCACCGCTCTCCTCCTTGTGCCCGCGAAAGTAGAGGGCCACCTGCTTCCTTATTGTCGAAGTCCGAGGGCCCCGCTCGTGTTGCACCGCTGCAGGAGACAAAACAGAGGCAAGGGAGTCACCATGGGGCCCCACAATGGGTACCCCCACATTGCTTGTCTGGGCTTCCCTCCCTCCTTGTGATTTTTCAGGGCTGACCTCACATCCCCCACCCAGGGGGCATCTCGGACTAAATGGGCAAGGCTGCCCTGGGATGGGGGGTCATTAGGGTCCCTGGGTGGGAGACCCTGCAGCGATACACCATTCCCCTGTTCAGAATAAGGCCCGGCCCCCTCCTGCCACCCCATCGTCCCAGCCCAGGGAGAGGGGGAGCAGGTACCGTCTTTGTTCATGTTGACCTCCAAGCACTTCTTCAGCCGGCAGGCCCGGCACTGGTTCCGGTGCGTCTTGTCCACTGGGCAGCCTCCCTGCAACACGGGCAGCCGTCGGGCCGCGGGGAGCAGCGCACTCACCCCGCCGGCCCGCGGCGGCGGGATGCACGAAGGGGGCCGCCCCTGGGTGCTCCGGGGGAAACCGGGCCGGGCCCAGGAGGGGCGTGGGAGGCCGTGCCGGGCCGGGCCGGGGGTCTTGGCCCCGTGGCGGGGCGGGCCGGGCCGCATTCAGCACCCGAGACAGCGACGGCGGCACCGCCCCCTCGGGCCGTCCCGGTCCCCTGTGCCCCCCGCCGCGTCCCCAGCCCCGCATCCCCGCGGGGACAGTCCGGGGCTGGGAATGAGCACAGCCGGAGCGGGAGGGGGAAAAAGCGGAGCTGACTCCTCCTGGGCGCAGGTGCGACCCGCCGGGGGTGGAAATCGTGTCGGTTGCCAATGGACCGGCTATGCTTGTGGCTTACCGGGGGGCTGCCCCTCTCTTGCCCGGTGTAATCAGCCCTTGAACTGGCTGCACGCCTCCCCGCGCCGTCACCCCCGCTCCCTCTTGGCGCACCCCCTCCCATCCTCCCCTGTGGGCTGCGGCCGCAGGGCCAGGGGTGTGGGGACGTGCCGGAGGAAGGTGGGCTGGGGCATCCAGGGCCCGGCCTCGGCCAGGTAAAGAAGGGAGTGGGTGGCTGCGTGGCAGCTGCATCTTATTGCTACCGCTGTTTCTGTTGGCAGGGGGGAGTGAAACAGGGCTATAGGGGGAAAAGAAGAGTAAGAGGTGCAGGCGCTGAGGGGGCTGCGCTGCGGCTGGTACCTGATTTCCCGATTTGCAAACATAGGTCCTATTCCTCCTGATGCTCCGCTTGAAAAATCCCGAGCACCCATCGCAGGCGTAAACCCCATAGTGTTTCCCGGAGCTGCGGTCCCCACACACTTTGCAAGGGATGTCTAAAATGCGACCTGAAAGCAGAGAAGGGAGAGAGGGAGCGCTCAGCAATCTGACCTCCGGAGGGATTAGCCCCAGAGCCGCAGTACAAGCAAATAATGAAGTGATTTTATAGCCAACTTTCTTTTCCTTGAGCAAGTGTCAGTTTTCTACAATGAGCATTATTCATGCCCCGCTACGTTTATTTGGATCTTCTATAATCGCCAAGACCCATTTTGGAAGGGAAGATTACAGCAGCGGGAGCAGCAGACTTGCCCGCTGGAAGTGGGGATGCGGGGGGGGTGTGTGAAACAACTGGGGCGGGGGGGGGGGGCGGCGTTTCCCTCGCTTTCTGGAGCTCGGCAAACAGAGGACGGCACTTTCCCTGGACGGGAGAACGGTCAGGAGACCGAGGCACAGAATAAACAAAAACAAAATAAAATTACCAGGATGACACGTAACCTACTCTCCCGCGCAGCAACCGCAGGGAAAGGGGCCTGGTTCCTGCCACAGACTAGCCATGCCATTTCCTTCACCCCAAAACCTGCAGCAAAACTTTCCACCTCGCCTTCGTGCGCGGAGGCGGGTGCGGGATGCGGGCAGGCTGGGGCGCGGGGCCGCCTGAGCACCGACTTTGACTAGAATTGCAAATGCTCTGAGGGTGATGTAAAAACCTGAACAGAGGTTATTACAGCCCGGTTCAAGAAATGCGCCCAAACCCCTCTCGGCTTCTGCCTTTATCTCCGGCTTTACTCTTTCGTTTTTTTCTCTCTCGCTTTTTTTTTTCCCCCCTTTATCTTTATATTCCTCTTCTCTTCTCTCCTCTTCTCTTCTCTTCTCTTCTCTTCTCTTCTCTTCTCTTCTCTCTCTTCTCTTCTCTTTCTCCTCTCTTCTTTTTTCCCCCCCCTCGATTCTCTTCGATTCTCATTTCTTTCTTTTTCTTTTCGTCTGCCTCAAACATCCTTCTTTCCTCCTACCACAACTTACGCTGGAGATTCAGTGCCTCTCGCCAAACCTTGGTATCGAAACTCCGACAGAAAGCGCTCGGGGCCGCTATCTTTGTTTAGAAGTAATTTAGGGAGAGCTCCGGCTGCGGGTGGGTAAGGAGAAGGGAAGGGGGAAGGCGGCAGCGTGTGATGCGGTGCGGAGCGCTGTTGGGGGGGACGGTGGGGGAGGGAACAGGCCGCAGGGGCTCCTCTTGCTCCCTAGAGAATTTAGGAACCCGAGATATTTTCAGACATGTCTACGCTAAGGCTCTAAGACAATGCCTGCTGACAGACAATAGGGACATTAGATAAAGTGTTAACTTAATGATTTTGCCCATTGAAACTCGTTTGACTGCCTCCAATGAGCACAAGCTGCCAGCTTCTCCCCTAAATGAAACCCGACAGCTGCTATACACAACACGGCGAGAGGGACGGGGATTAGGTTAGGGACTGCGAGAGGGAGGGGTGGCGGAGGGAGGGAGGTGGGAGGGAGAGAGGTTAAAGAATAGAAAACTTTTACGCAATTAATAAGGAGCGCAGCTAAAGGAAGCCCCCCCGCCCCACTGCCTGCGAGCAAGCCGCGGCTTTGGAGCTGCAGGTAGGCGCCCGTGAGGAGGGCTGAGGCCAAGGCACGGTTTCTGGGAGTGTGTAATTACAAGCCCTCCTTGCCACCTGCCTATTGGGGCACCAGTGACCCGTCAAAAAGTGTAGCATGGGAATTCGGATATCGCACAATGCCAATGGGGGAAAGCGCTCGACTTCCCTCTCCAGCCCCTAGCATCCACGGGGAGAGAGAGGGTCCACACGCACGCACACAAAGGAGGAGGAGGAGGGGCAGGCTGGGGGTGGGGGGAGAGACACTGAAGTGGTACGTGCAGCGGCGGTGCATCCCGGTGCAGAGCCCGGCACCGCCGCGCTGCCCCCGCGCACCCCGGGCCGCCGCCGGGACCCCCCCGCTCTCCCTTTCCTCGGTAGCCGACCCCAGCCACGGCCGCGCACCCGGGTCCGCCGGAGGGCACCGGGAAGCCGCGGGGGTCCCCTCTTCCCCGGCCGGCCTGCGGCGAGGGGGTCGCCGGCTCGGCTTCGTCGGCGCTAAAAAGCGGAGAGGAAAGAAACTTAGGCTGATTTTACGAAACAGTTTTATCCGGCCGGATTTGAAGTTCGGGAGCCGCTTTAAAAACATCATGTGGATTACATATATACATATCCACACCATGCATGTAAACATATGTTCCATATATTATTTATACGGCCACATATTCCATGTATAAAACCCGAGCGTCTGGAGCATCTCGCCCAAGCCAAATAACCACGTTTCCAGCCGGCGGAGCGGCGCAGGCTGTCCGACAGCTCCGCGGCTCCCGACGAGGAGACGGACGGGGAGGGGGGACACGATGCAGGGAGCGGCTAGAGACCCCCGCCTCCCTCTGCTGGGGGGCCGCCCCGTCCCGCCGCCCGCCGGCAATCCCGGCCGCGCTCTGCACCTCTCCGTCACCCCCATCTCCAGCCCGCGGAGTCTGTTACGAGAAAACTTTCATGCAGGGCGAAATATGAAATAAGTGGACAGGGAAGAGGCAGGGCGGGGGGTGGGAAGAGAAAAATGTAAGCTTGACACGGGGTCATGAGATAACTGATTAACTCTGTTTAAAAGCGCTCCCGTTCCCCGAGGTACCGCTTCGTCTCAGAAGTTTAGCGCTAAGAAAATGGGATTTCTGTTCAGCTGGGAAACCGTTTTGAACATCCCACGACAGGGGGTCCTTGGGGGCTTTTTTTGTGTGTCATAATTGCTTAAAGGATATATGGCAGCCCCGATTACTGTAATTACCATCAGAGGCTGTTGAAAGAAGTTAGTCTGGGCTCGGGGGACGGCGGGATGGGGTCTTGTTACCACCCAAGCAGACATCGCAGTTGACATCGCTAGACGCCCACCGGCGGGCAGAAAAGCCAGGCTGGATCCCCCTGGCCCAGGAGTCCCCTGGGACCCCCGGGACGGGCTCCCAGGCCCCGATTCAGCGGTTCGGGCTTTTGCATGCGCAGCCTAGGCCGACTGGGCTCGGGCCCCGGCGAGAACAGTTCTCGCATGCCCCCATCCCCGCGGGGCCTGGCCGGGCTGGGCCTGGGGGTCCTTTTCGGGCAGTCCCCGGGGATCTAGGGGGGGCGGAATCAACAGCCAAAGCGTCGGCGGTGGTCGGGGGTCGCCCAGCGCCGTCCGGCCGGAGGCCGCGGTCCAGTTTAGCGGATTTTTTTCTCGCAAAATGTCTCCGGCAGAAGCTCTGCCGTCCTTTGGAGACTAGGCTCTCCAGCCCTTCCTGCCCCTTCACCGACACTCATAAATCTGCCAGACGCTCCGACAACGTCCCGGTGTGGCTGCCCATGGGCCCGATCCCACTTCGGCTCCTCTCGCACTCACCGGGCAGTTTGGGCAGCTCAGCCGGCGGGAACCAGCCCCTCCCGCCGCCGCTTTTTCCGACGCTGCCCCCTTCCCCTCCGCCGGTTATCACCTCGACCGCGGCCCAGCTACTATTTTTTTAAATTTTTCCCTGGGGGACAGGCGCAGAAAAAGTGCCTCCCCCAGCCCCACGGGGGAAGAAAGCAGGCCAAACCCACGCCGAAGCAGCGGCAGCTCGGCCGTAGCACTGGGCCCCCGCCGGGCTCCGCGCCGCCCGCCTCCTCCACGCGCGACCTCCACGCCGCGGTCCCCGCCTGCCCCCCGGCCCCCGCCGCCGCTGATTCCCGATTTCCCGGCCCCCGAGGACAAAAGGCGGACCCGGGTCAAAATAATGGAAGTCAGCGGCAAGGAGAAGGCCGCGGGGCAGGCGGGGGGCGGCCGGTGGCAGGTACCGCAGCCGGTCCATCCCGGCTCTGCCTCCCTTTTTGCGCCGCTCCTCAAGCCTAGGAGCTCGCCGAAGCGCAGAGGAAATAACTGTCCGATCCATCACTTGTCAGACATTAAATTGGATTGGGTACTTTCCCCCCGCTTTGTTACTGACTCCATCCATATTAGAAACTCCGAAAGTCCTATTGGGATTATACGGATTGAGCCATTCTGTAAGAGCGGTTAGTCATGCTTTAAATTCCCCAGTTATGAGGTGCATGGATTTAGGATTAAGGAAAATGTGACTTTTAAGTTGTTTCTGCTTTCCTCGTTGCAGGATTATTTGTTGTAACTGGAAATGGTGTGCAAAGCATTGCATTTTAAATCCTCCTTCAATAGAGTTGCTTACGCGATTCCGTGTAACTGAGTGACCGGAGTTTCAAACTCTTGAAAAGAAATTATTATGTCGCAGAAGACTGCATGAAGTCCATGCGAAAAGCAGCACGTCTCACCTCCCTAATGCCCTTTAAACCCAAACGTTCACCCCTCCGCCTCAGTACTGGAGACCCGCAGACAACTACCCTCGCCCAGGCTGAACGAGCCCCCTCCCCGTTGCCGGAGGAGCTGCCTTTCCCGCAGATCGCTGTCCCCGGGCTCTTTCCCCGGTTCCCTGTGCGGAAAGCCGGTGCGGGCAGCTGGAAAGTGGCTTTTTAGGAGACCCGGGCCCAAACTCCGTCGGGGCAACTCCGAGCCTACGTTTTCATTGCCACTCCGGATGGAGACACACACTTCTTTTTTAATTGCGGGGGCTGGCGGGGGGAATGCAAACCCAAACCACAACCCCCCCTCCTCTTCCTCTCCCTCCCCTCCACCTCCCGCCCCCCAAGCCCGGCTGCAGCCCGTCTTGGAAAGGCTGCTCGAAGTCTCCACCGCGTTATTACCCACTTGTTGATCCCGCCGGCTTGCTCATGCTCGAAGCCCCCGGGAGTCGCTAAACTCGGGGAGAAGTGTCGGCGCCGGGGCGAGGCGGTGCGTCCCCCCCACCCCGCCGGCGCGGCGGCTCCACGGGGCAGGTGCCTCCCTCGGGCGCTCACTGATGGCTCCGCCGCGGGCGCCGGCACATCCTCACCGCTGCCCTGCTCCCCAGCGATGTCCTCCCGAGGGACAGGTACACACGGCGCGGACGCGGCGAAAAAAAAAAAAAAAAGGTCAAAAATTAAATAAAAAAAAAGAAACGAAATCGCACAAAGTCGGCGGCCGCTCGCTGCACCCCTGCGAACAGATGCTTGCGGGACCCCGGGAGGGTGCAGGGGGGTGCGAGTGTGCTCGCCACCGCGCTTCTGGAAGGCGAGCGAGAGCCACAGCAGCCAGGACAACAATGAGACGGAGGAGAAGGTAGGATGGGGAGCGGGGCTCTGCGCCGAGCGCCTCGGTGCAGCGAGCAGGGAGATCAGAGCCTGGAAAAATAATGGAAGGGGGGAAAAGGCGTCAGAGGAGGCTGTCTCTGCCCCTCAGAAACTGAATGGTATAAAAAGGGAAAGGCTTCCAGAAGTTCATTACACTGGCTGACTTTGCGCTTTGAGCTCCAGGCTTCGGCCCCTATAATATCGGCAGAGAGGCTGTGACAAGCAGCGGCGGGGAGGGGAGAGGGACGCCCCTTGCCCACTGAGCTTCCCTTGCTTTCCCCCCAACTCCTGCCGCCGCGTGACGTCACCCTGCGCTGGAAGGGGAGGGGGCAGGGAGGGGGTTAAATGCTAATGATATTAATGAACCCCCGAGCAGCTTCCACACAAAATGCAGCGGCTGCCGAGACGATTCCGCCTCCTCACTCGCCTTGTGCCCTCGCTTGTCAGAAAAAGCTCCCCTTGCAAAAAAAAAAAAA
>VWYH01007184.1:559883-594273 GCA_013399365.1 Pampusana beccarii | reverse complement strand
GATGAGACAAAACAGAACCAGAAAGCACGGATCAAGATCCCGTTTCTTTTGCATCTTATCCGAGGAGAGGTGGGGCCCGCTTGCAGTTCGCCCCTGCCCTTGCCCTTGCCCTGGCCCGGGCAGCGGCTGTGCTAGCGGCCGGCCAGGGCAGGAAGGGAACGGGCCGCGGCTGCAGGACGAGCCGAGCCGGGCCGGGCCGGGCCGGGCTGCCATCCTTCCCGCCGCCAGCCGGACCTCCCTCTCGCCGCGGGAGCCGGCGGCTGGCTGCTGGAGGCGCACGGCGGGCTGAGTAGGGGAGCAGGGCGGGAGGGTTGTTTTCACCCTCGGGAGGAGCGGGTAGCGTTCTGCCCTGTCCCAGCCTGGAAAAACGCCGCGTCTCCCAGTGCCCGGAGCCGGAGTCGCCTCCGCCTGCCGCCCGCTCAACCGACCCAGCCCTGCCCGGTACTGGGCACCGCCGGCACCACCGAGCTCAGCCCCATGGCCGGCGGCTCCCGGTTTCCCGCTCCGCGGCGCCTGGACTTGTTGCACGGCTGCCGTGCAGTGAGCCCGCCCGCAGCCGGGGGTCACTCCGTCTGCTCCCCACACCGGGCCCGGCGGGTGGGCACCCACCCTGCCGCCGGGGGGCTGAAGAGGGCCCTGCTTGCCCCGCAGGGGTGCTCTGCCCCCGGGCACCGCCGACCTCGCCGCGCCTCAGCAGCCCGCCCCCCCGAGTGTCCCAGCAGTGGTGCCGGGGCCGGGGTGCCGGGGGGAGGTGAAGGGCTGGAGTTAGGACCCCTTCCCAGCTCAGCAGCTCTGGTTTCACCGAGAGGCTGCCGAGCTCTCCCAGTCCTGTTGGAAATGCGTTTGTGAGATGGGAGTGGATAGAGCAGCCCAAGGGTGGAGAGAGGTGCGCGTCTTGGGAGGGAGGAAAACATCTCTCTTGCGGATGCAAGCTGAGGCGGGTAACGGCACCAGGGAGCAGAGCCAGCGGATGCTGAGGAGCTTGTGAAGCCCTTGGATGTCACTTGGTCACTCCTTTATCATTTCCGCCACTGGTGCGAGATGCTAATGCACCTCGACTGACTTCTCCCTTGCTGGTTGTGATCCTGGGGCAATGTGGCGCTCAGCTCTGCCCCAAACACGCTGTCTTTCTGTCCCAAGTCACTGGTGATTCCTCTTGTGCGTATACAAAACCTGTGTTGCAGGGCTGCGTGACTCTGGACAGCACTGGGATCCCAGTGACTTTCTGCTCTTTGGTCTCCATGGGACCAGTGCGTCCATGGCACAGAAAGAAGCCTCGAATCAGGACAAGCCTGGTCCTGCCTAACGCTGAAGGACACTGTCCAGAGGGCTGGGAAGTTGCTCAGGGAGATCCCAGAAAGCAAATAAACTGGTGGATCTGGGAACACAAATGTATTTTCACTTCAAATCTGCTTTTAGGGAAGCCGGAAAAAGTTCAACTCCTTGAGCAACATTCACAGCAACAGGGAAGGAGATGACCATTCTGTATTAGCGGGGCTTGGTGGCCAAAACAAAGAGAGGCGATTAAATGGCAGCAGGGCCCAAACTTGCCCTGGGCATCCCCTGCACTAGTGAGGCAGATCTCTGACCCTACAGCAGCCACAATCCTTTGCCCTCTAAACTCAAAGCGACTTGGAAAACACTGCAAAGGCTGGTCAAACTATGTCCACAGGTTCCAGCAACACCTGAGGCAGACTGTTCTGAATGTGAGCAGGGCTTTCCCTCCCACATACAGCATCAGTGTCTGCCAAGAGAGAAAAAGAAGAGCTCAAACTACCCATCTCTCCACTGTAAACTCCACTAGCCTAACGGAGACACACAAATCTGTCTCTGCACATGGGCTGGGGCTACAGGTCGCGGAGCGGGGAGCAAAACATCAGTCCTTCCCTGTTTCCTGGGCTGTGTCTGGTGTTGCTTTACAGTCCTGCACCAGCTGAGGTTTGTCGTTTGTCTCTTCAGAACCTTTCCTGTGGCATTCATCATGGACAGAGATACCTCAGCTTTGAAAGTGAAGGCAGGATTCATCCTCCAAGAGCACATGAAAGATCTCTCTCCCCACTCCAGCTTTTCACTGCACTTTTGTCAAAGCTGTTTCCATGGTCATTTCATGAAAAAGTAGTCCAGCTCCAAAAAGGCAGGAAATTACAGTTAGTTTCTAACATTTATCATTATTACCATTATTACCATTTAGCATTTAGCATTTTGTTTATTAGGCATGCCTGCATATACAGAAGATGCTAATATGGTAATGAAATTCACTGTCTCCTCGTAATATCTTGGAAGTACAAATAATTATCAGTTCAGCTACAGAAGCTGGCGTGTGTTCCCTTTTCACTATATCTCCTTCAGTACTCTGGACTGCCACTACACTTACATGGTGACATTTCTTAGCATTGTGCCATGGTCTCTTGTCAGGTGTCTTTTCTTCTGTTAGAGTATTAGCAGCAGGAAAAGTCCAATGTGTAGCCCGTCTTCAAGCACACCACTCCTTCTGTCTTTACTTTGCTCGTCTTCTCTGCTTTTTGGATGGGGAGCCAAAAGTTCTTCAGCAAACAAAAAAAAAAAAGGAAAAAGAAAAAAAATTAAGGGAGTCAGTTGAGGGAAAAATTTAAGCTGCCAGAGGGCTATGGAGGTAGCAGCTGAATATATGGATGTGCTGTTTTCATCCATTTCTCTCAATGGGAAGCAGGTGGGTGAGATCAGGCAAATCTGACATTTCTATTTTCTTGGAAAGGAGAAAATGAAGGAGAGAATAGAGCTATTTTCTCCTGGGAAGAGGAGTTGCTGTTGCTTTGGGGCACTCAAGGAGCTATCTCTACTCCCCTCCTTTGGTGCAAGTGCCAGGGAAGAGCTGGGGGTGTCCCTTGGCACCCCAGGCAGCCCTGTGCAGAGAGGTGAGCATGGCAGCACTCTTGTAGCACAAATACCCACTGGGTTTAGTTCTTTTGGGTTGCTAAATTCCCCCTGAAGTCTGAGGCACCTCCTTTTCTTTGTGGGTCACAGTCTGTGTTTCTGCAGCGTCCCTGCAACTCCCTTTCTGCATCCAGCTGAGGGCAGATGGATGGGCAGTGGCACCACAAAAGCCACTGGAAGGGATAGTGCTGCTCCTCTGCTGCCCCACCACACTCCTGGCCTGTGACATGGCTGTGCTTGACACCCAGCTTGGGCTGCTCCTCATGAGGGTAGCGGAAATGCACCTAGTGAACTCTTTTGAGGTACTGAGTCTTCCTTGCGAAGTCCCTGCTTCACAGACATCTTCCCTGGAGGGCCCCACATCGTACAGCCAGCAATGGCAGCATTGGCCTACCACGTGGTCCTCCTGGCCCATCGCACCCAACATGGCTGACCCTGGGGGCAGAGGACGCTGCCTGGCAACTGCCCTGGCGGCCATCTTTGTGCCACCTCGTAGATGCCCTGGGGCTGAGCACCTTTCAGGGCTGCAGGGCTGTGCTGAGAGCCCTGGATAATGAAAAAGTGAAAAACACCACAGCTTCACACTGTGCGTTTTCTCCCAGCAGGGTAAGAAAAGGCTTTTTTTCCAAAATGTGAAAATACAAGGCACAGAAAAATGACCTAGTGAAAAGACTGCCTTGTGAACGCTCCCTCTCTCCTGGTGCAAGAGGGATTTCCTTGTGTTTATGCATCCTTTGTAAAGCAAAGCCACCTTCCCACTGCAGCTGAGCATGACTTTCCCTGAGGTGGTGTCACCCTGTGTTCGATCTTCGCACACCAAGGTGTCCCAGTGAATGTCCCAGTTACCTCTGGTGACTCTTGGGCTTGAATAGCTCTCAGCTGATCCTCCACCTTGAGTAATCCACCCAGCAAAAAGCTGGGAAAGACCTGCGTTCCCCACAGATGCCAGTGAAAAAGTGGTACACACACACGCACACTCCCTTGTGTGTGTGCATGCTTGGTTAAATAAGTAAAAGACTGTATGAAACAGTGACCATATAGCTCTATTTCCAGACGTGCATCTTGTGAGTGCACATTAGCAAACCCTCCTTACGCAGAATAACAGGTAAAATTGTACCTAAGGAAGATAACTGAGAAAAGAGTATCTCTGGAAATCATGGCACTTCTTCTCAATACTTGCATTCAGGAGTGCAACAAGCCTGAGTTCACTTGCAGCAATGAAATGCCCCATTAATCACGTATGCCTTTGAAAGGGATATGTCAGGCTTGGCTTATACGCCTACATTGGTACCTGATCCCATCTAGACAATGCGAGACAAGCGCTTAACAAAGCGGCTCTAGTTAGTAACTTGACTTATTTGTTAGTTTGCTAGTTAGATATAAATCAAAGTGTCGTAATAAGCCAATGATGTTGCAGCAGCTGCAATCTAATTTAGAGAAAAACAGCCTCATTTTAGTTTTCTTGACATGAACACAAAAGACAGCATCAATACTGAAGCTAGTAGAGACATAGCTGTATACAACTAGTAAAAGGTCTGAATACAAGGGCAAATATATTATTGTCTCAATAAAAGAAAACTTAAAATAAGATTTGGTCTATATCTTAACAATTGTAAATTGACAACAAAAGAATGCTGACTACAAGGAATAAATACATCTTGGAGCTATGCCGTAACATTTAAAAATTGTTTTACCAATGTGTTAAACTAATAACTCTGGTTACATCCTAAGCTCTTGTGTGCGCCTCAGCTATGACCCTGATTGGTTGCACTTTGAGCGTAATAATTTCTGTGGTAGATTGGCCTCCCGAATTTTGCTGTAGAAGCCTATTAACAAGCTGACCTTTGAGGCAATTGAACAAAATACTGTGTAGTGGCAGCAAAGAATGCTCTCAGGAAGGGCCGTATTTCTAGCTGGCAATGTAATGGCTCGGCTCCATTGACTTCAATTTAGCTATATCTCTTGATATTGGCTGGAGACCAGATCTGTGGTATCTATTTTGGGAAACAAATTTAGAACCGACAAAAATAAATACTTCCAGATGCGGCATTGAGTCAGCATCTCGCATTCAGTGCTGCTTGAAAGTATTGAGTCAGTTTGTGCAATAGATTTTTAAGAAGAGATTAATAGTTTTATGGCTGTCTATGACATTTATAGACACACTTGCTTTATCTCTTGCTTCATAAAATACAGGTCACAGGATATCTTTACAGGTAGAGCAATTACTGGCAAGTCCAAGCAGAGAAGAGCACACTACGCATCATCCGGCAACTAGCTAGATGTATTATGAGGTTGGTTGGGGTTTTCTGCCTTTTGAGATTTCAGACGTTGATGAGGCCAGGATGGTGAGCTGGAGAAACCAGTGGCCTGAGCCTATGTAACAAATCTAGCACTCTTACCTCTAAGAAAAGAGGAAAGCAGAGTTCTGACATATCTCTCTATAAAATGATTTAACTCCTGCAACTGTTTACACTTGTTCTACCTGAATAGAAAATGCAGTCCAATGAAAACATACCACTGAGGCAGATTCTGATCCTGCAGTCTTCCATCATAAATATGAAATAGGTAACAGTTTAATGGGCTTAGGCAGGATTGCTGGTGTGCACAAGATCTGCAGAATTTGGTATCAATGATCGAAGTTTTAGGCAGCCTATCTGACCTGAAGAGGACTGTCACTCTTCAGCTAAGATTCCACCATACAAACACAATGCATGTCCTTGAACTTGCAATGGATTTTAGTGGTTCACAGACCCTCGTGCCTGGAGTGCTTTCTGCAGTGTGGCACAATCACATGCCACCAACCCAGGGATTCCAAGCTCTAAGTGCTCTTAAAAGAGTCTTCAGATATTTTCACTCGCGTCCTCAAGCAATTTTGCCAGATGCAATTTTGCTGCTGTTGTTACAACACCATTGTATCACCGTAAATATTGGGGAATTACAGGTGCTTGGATATGGGAGAGGACACCTCTTCGGTGAGACGTGATCCGATAACCGTACGTCCCTCTTTTCCATGAGGAAATAAAGAAATGCAAATCAGGGAAACATGTGATGGGAAACCCAGGACAGAGCTTTATCTTGTGACTTGGTTCTTTGTGCTGCAATAGAGAGCACAAAGTATTGAAGCACTGAATCTGAGGATTGGCATGGGTGGCAACTCTTCATGGAATGGTGCATGTGGAGTCAAAACAACTAGTAGTGCTTACATCAACTGTTTTTTATAATTATTTGGCTCTGTGGCAGTGCTGATACTGTTAAGCAAAGTTGTGTGGCAGATCACTTATTCAAAACAGTGGAAATCCAATGCGCAGATTATTGCTCAACAATGCTTTTATTCCAATTATGAGTGCAAAGACTATACTGCATATTAAATCATGATGTTTAGAAAAACCCAAGAATGATCCAAATACTGTATTTTGGCTGCAAATACACGTGGGAAGTTGTTTAAAATCTACTTTACAGTTAATTAACAAGTTTTATTCTGTCAAGAGCATTTGTTCGGTTATTATTGACATTTTCTATATGCCGTCATTGCAGTCAGTGTTGGCTGATGCTGCTCAAGTCTTTACTGACATGTGGTTGATGTGATTCAGCACCTGACAAACAGAGGAACTAGGTTCTCCTTCCATTCATTTTTCTGTGCACATGGTAGCTGGTAGAATATTTTCTGTCATATCCAGTAGTTGGATTTTTCTTTTATTGGAAATCATAAGCAAATCACTGCTTGAGGAGGAAGAAAAGTTTTGGTCTTGTGAACCTCATCCATTTGATTGGCAGCCAGGGCCGGTCATGCTAAGGGAATAAAGAGTGTGGCAGCTAAGCTTCCTAGGGAATACCATTGTCCCTGGTACCAGTGTTTTTTCCATGTCAGGGAAGAACAGTGTTAATTTACTTGTGCATTTCCAGGAGAGTTGAATGAGTGAGGCCTCTACAGCAGAGATGCCACTTGGGCATCTCTCACTCCTGAACTTCCCGGAGAAAATGATATTTGACCATATTTGCAATTGTACCACTTGACTTTTAGCCCATCTCAGTGCCTTGCACCATTGCAACATGTGCCCATCCTTACTTCTCTGCCTTTACGGTCTCCTAAAACTCATCTGCAAATGGGTAAGGTTTTCATCCTGCCTGCTGCAACCAAGGACATCACTGGTCTGTAACAGTTTGTTGAACTCTTTGTCCCCTGTGCTGAAGGCCACCTAGTACATGTGACACCCATTGGTGTCTTCAAGCAAGTAGCCTGATGTTTCAGTTTTAGCTCAGTGTATTCTAGTTTTGCTGTAAACCAATTTGCTTGGAACAGTCCTAAGCTAATTGTAAATCCCCCTGCTTCTGGCTGGTTTATAATTAGACTACAGCCACTTACACCCTTTTCCCTTTTCCCTTTCCAAGAGCAAGTGTAAGCAGTCTGAGGGGAATCTGGTGGGTATAAAACAGGCTGGTGACATTTTTGATGTCTGTATGAACTTGGCCTTCATTTTACTTGTGTCTTTCAGGAAATGCCTTGGTAAGGCCATCAAATAAACCCCAGTGGGCTGGGCAATACTCAAACAATAAGGTTCTTCGAGTAATGTAGATCAAACCCACTTAAGATATAGCGAGACAAAAGTAATCTGACAGAAGAGCTAGACTGGCTGTCACCCAGCAATGGAGTTTACAGAGTTCATTGCAGAGTTTTAGGGCTGTATAGCTGTCTTACATCCATTTCTCATGTCCCTCCTTTTAGTTGGATAGCTGCAGCAGATCTACTTCAGCAAACTGAGTTTCTTCAGCTTTGCTTGGGAAGCCAAACTGCCTGAATAGCAATAGATAAGCATCATGACTACAACAGAGCTACTTATTCTCCTGTGAGTTTGGCTTCTTTGCTGTGCAAGGCCTCCTGGGCAGGGCAGGCTATACTTGCTGTCCAGGTGATGAGCTGATGCTGATCTTGTATGCAAAGGACAACCTATACTGGGCTGAACAACCTCCTCCAGCCTTTCCAAGGAAAAAGCAGGGCTCCAGTTTTCAGCACCATGATGCTGACAGAAACCTGCTAATCACCTCCTTGCCGCATGCCCAGCGGGTATAACAGATGATGGAGTCACAGGTGAGATTAGGCATATTTTTTCCATTTTTCCCAAAATTTGTTCTATTGAGAGGGATTAGTTTGACAGGGTTGGGAGCTTCCTGGTTGCTACACTCCAATGTGAGAGCAGGGCTGCCTCCATGCTGCCAGGAGAGGCTGTATATATATGTGTGTATATATGTATATAACGACCTGGATCTGCTGGAACCCAAGCTGGAGAGACTTGGAGTGTGTAGGGAGGTGTTGTGGGGAAGGGCAGGTCCCATGTGTGCGCCTGGGATATTGGGCAGTGCTACAGCCTGAGGGTGGGAGCAGCAGCAGCACATGTGCATAGCTGCAGTTTGCAGCGGAGTGGGTTTGACCCTTCATTCATAGAAAGGGTCCTTGAAGTCCAAAAGGGAGTGTGCCCCTAAGGAGCAGAGCAGCATTGGTATGGGGGCAGGAAATACCTGTGGGTTTGTTTCACTGTTTTCTTCCTGGGATATGGGCCCCAGTGCACCATGCGTCAGAGAAGTTACACCAGCCTGTTTGCGAAAAAAACTGCTTGTGTTGGTTTAAATGTAGATTTTTGGTGGCAGGACCGTAGAGATGAGGCCTGCTACTCTCAGAATTGAGCTGCCGGTGGAGTGTTTGAGGCTGGGAAACGCTGGGCAGCGTATCACAGTGCTGTGTAGCAGGTATGACAATGCCATGCAAAAGGAGTTCCCTGAAAGGCTTTCGGAAGTCAGAGCAGCTATACAACAGCCTGGGAGCTTGTTAGCTCCCTTGCTACATCTGCCTTGAGATGAACAAGAGCCCCCATCAATGCCATTTCGCCCTTCGGTACCTCAGGCCCTGCGCCCACCCCACCTGCTCAGGACAGACACCCAGACAGACAGACAAGGATGCACTTGCTCTTCCCTCTACACTTCTTTTTCTCCCCTTTTTCCTGCATGGCTTTTTGCTTTTAAAGGTTGCTGCTGACAAATCTATCTATTTGGGGCAAATTGTCAGTGAGAAACTTCCGCTCGAACTCTTTGGGACAAAACTGCCTCTTTGAAAGGGTAAATCCCGTTGCATGAAGGTCTGAACAATGGCCAAATGTGTTGCTGCTACTGCTGCCGCTGCTGCTGAGGCCGGGGCTGTGACAAAGAGCGGATTAATTGGTGCCGCGGCTGACTGGTTCGAGATGGCTCCACTCAGCCCGCGCTGCGGGGAGCCCCATTGACTGGGCCCCGAGTCCCACTTTTCACAAACTCCAAACAAAAGTCAATTTCTTTTTTATAAGGCAAGGGAAGAAAAAAAAAATCAGTTCATGTTTGAGCTCGGGAGGTTGACTTGTTGGATTATAGGGCGTCATGCTCTCTCTGTCTGTCTCTCCCATGCTTTATAGTTGCTTCTCGCGCTAAGAGAAGAGAGAGGGGGAAAAATGGAAGCAAAAGTGACCCATACTTACCAATGTGGATGTGAGAGTGGGCCCTGGGGAGAGAAAGGTACTGAACATCCTGGACTCTGTGACTGTGCTGAGGGCTCAGCCAGAGCTCTCATTTAGTGGAGACAAACTTCACCAGCTGCCTGATGCTTTCTCAAAGGTGTTTGCAGCACATTCAGTCCTGAGGTTGATGGTAGCATTATCGGGGAAATGAGGGTAAGTTAATGTGATCAAAGTCAGCATATCCATCCAGGACTTCATGGCTGGCAAAGTCTCCTGCCCCTTTCTAAAGGGATGGTTTTCTCACGTGAATGTGGGCAACACAACTTGATGTTTTGTGTCCTCCTTGAACAATTTTTGGATTCCTCTGAGTCTAATCAGGTCCCCGCAAGGAAAGCAGAATGAAGTTCCCAAGCGGTACAGGCCGTGCACTCAGAAAAACTATGATATATATAGGAGCAGTCAGAGAGAGAGGAAAAAGAAACAAAACCAGGGCACTACTCTTGTGCATACAGATGTTTATAGCCATTACTAATTTGGCACAGTTTCTGCAGCTGAGGTTATACTGGAGCATTTTGGGAAATTAATCCCTGTAACCGGTTTGATAATCTTGTGGTATTTGAGATATCACTTAATCAATATTTACCTTTTCTTTTGGAAAGCAGTGATCCCCCAATAAAAGAGTGGCTATTATCAGATGTAACTGCTGACCCTCTCCTCCTGGCGGTGGTATAGTATCAGATCTCCTAGTTACCTGCAATTTATTTGCATATATTTTGCCTTTGCAGGAGGATATTTCACACTAGATTTTACTTCTCCCTTTTCTGCAGAGTGGGTCCTTTGATCTGGCTCTCGCTAATTGCTTTGACACATGGGGGAGGGAGTAGTGCATCTGACAGTTAAAGTTAATTCCCCTGTTTTTTTAAACATAATTTTCTGTGATCTGTTATTACTTTAACAGGAAACAGAGCATGTTTTACCATCCACAGCCTTGCTGCAGACTATATGCAAGTAAACAGAGCTGGAAACTGGGGTGGAAGGGTACAGAGTGTGGCAGTTTGATTTGAAGTTCATGATAATTCTCACGTTACGTCTCTGTGCACTCTGTGCGTGAACTTTTCTAAGGTCCACATAAAGTGATTACAGATTCTATTCAATCCCATCCACTTTTCAAGTAGAACTATCTTCGTAAGGATGGGTACAGTGAGAGCCAAACAGCAGGAATGTCTTTTCGTGTTATCCATGTAGCTCTCTGCAAGTATAGCCTAACTTGAAAAGAGCCTCTGGCTTCATTGCTGAGCTGTAGGATTTAACCCCTCCCCGAACCTTTGACTGTGACCTTTGCTATGCCGCTGCATTTGCTTTTACCCTGTACGATGTTCTTTGGCTTTTGGCTAACATGACACTGGAAAGACTCCGCTATTGTCCTAGCCTGATCTTCTGTCTGTCTTTATTGTATAAGTATACATAGTTCAGAATTAATCCATCTCTGACTTTAACAGTGAACAGAGAGAGCCATGAAACAATAACTCTGTAGAAAGGTGAAATTATTTGTTTAATTATTCTTCCTTTCCTTCCTCCTTACAAGAATCCATCAAGGAAACTATGAAGATATGGGAGGTGAAACCTCTCATATTATACATTAAGTCTAGCATAGAGGTCTATAGGAAGGAGAGAGAACCTGTGTTGGGATTTTCTGTACTGTTGGGTTTGCCCTGAAAATCTTCATGGTTTCCTAAGAGGAGCTTCATTAGTGTGCAGAAGACAATACAAAAGAATTATCCTTTTCATTGTGCCCTTTTTCTTACACCTCTGGCTGTCAACTACCAAGTTCTCCTAAAACTAAAGATGGCAGTTTTCAGTAGAGCAGCTGAGTTGTCAGGAACTCCAAGGGAAGGAATAGTCCGATATGTCAAAGGTGTTGGAAAAATCAAAAGGAAAGAGGCTGGGGAAGAGGTTGTTAGAATTGACTAGAAGGACATCATTAGTGGTTTTAGAGAGAGCAATTCCTGCAGAGTGAAGTGGCTGAAAACCAGACTGCTGAGTGTCAGAGAGGTGAGTTCAAGAGAGTGGGAGTAAACTAGCTATTTGAAAGGATAAGAGGTAAAGGAGATGACAAAGGCATAATGGTATGTAGAGGAGGGTTGTTTTTGCAGGAACTTCGGAGACATTTGAAAACAGACGAAGATGGCGATCCATAGAAAGAGTATGCTGGTGAGTCTGGAGAAGGAAAGTGAAAATCAGAGAATGAGTAGGGATGGAAAGAGGCTGAAGGGACCCTAGCAGGGAGCATATGGAGTAAGGATTTTTTTTCACAATGCTGAGCATCTCAGTCACCCCTCCTGTGTCTAAGACTGTTTTGTAAGTCTAGTCCTGCTCATCCATAAAGCTCTGGCAATGTAAAGGAGCTTGTAGAGCAATAAGAATATGAGTTGTACTATTCTTGTATCGCAAGGACAGCTCTTGGCTTCCAAGAGAAGCAGGCCTATTGCACTGAAACTTTACCAAGGTGATCCTTGCATGGGGTGCTATGTTTGCTGGTACAAGTTAGGCAACAGAACAGAGCTGAGTTTTTATGTCTACTAGACATGCAGATACTATGATACCTACCAGGATGCCAGTTGCACTGGACTTCACTGCGCTCACCCAAAGCAGGGCCATCTGCTCAGCCCCATTCAGTAAACGTGTAACATCAGTGTGGGGACAGCTGACTGTGAAGACGAGATTCCTGCAGAGCACCAAGGTGATCACAGTTGATCAAGGCTTCTGCTTCTCAGAGCCCAGGCTGCTCCTGCCAGAGTGCCAAGTAGGGAAAGACACTTTTTTTTTTTTTTAATGTAGATTAAACACATTTGATATGTAAGCCACCAAGAGTCAACAAATGTGCAGCCTTGCTCTGCTTTGTATAAGGTCAAATTTGAGAGCTGAGCATGTTCTAAAGGTGTGAAGGGCAAGGGCTCACGTTTCTGTTTCTGATGAGTCTGTGGGCTTCTCCTCCACTCAAAGGCCAAAAGGATGGAGAAAGCCCATATAAGCCTCCTGGGCTGGGAAGCCAGATCATCACACTCCTCAGGGCCGAGAACGTAGCAAGGTGGAGTTTCTAGTCCAGGCGACAATACTGGAGCTGTAGCTTTTGCATTTCCCAGGGTTCAGCTCTAGTCCTGCCAAGGAAGTTGGAGTCAATGAGCTACATGCTCAGGACTTTGCTACCAGTTTAACCACAAAAAGATAATTTTTGTATTTTGAGAAGACAAGGTAAATGCATCTATGGAGCCCTGGTTTACAGTATCTGCCTGTAACTTATTTTTATGGTTATTTGTATGGAATTGTTGTTGTTTCTGGATGACAACTGAGCACAATTTAATTTAATTGTACACCACCATGCTCTGCAAGGCTATCTGGCAAAAATAATTTATTTCCTCCAGAAAAGGGTAGGCTGAGCTGGAAGGAGGCATCAGCCTCTAACTGCTGCCTCTTTCACAGACTGTGAAATATGACTTTAATGTCAGAAAGTGAAGTCCAGTTCTGGGTACACACAACCCTGTGAGTTGTGTCAAGGAGAGAGATAATGAATATCTCATTTGCTGTGAAATATTTCTACAAATCATTTATTTAGTTTGAAATAACAAGATTTAAACTGTCATGTCCATTACTGAGGAAGAAGTCGTATGCTTTATTCTGTTGAGTGTTAACTAGGTTTTCCCAATTAATTAGTCATTGGATTATTTAAGATGCAAAGGCAGTTAAAACAGTATTAAAAGATATCTATCTAAACTATTTTCATCAGAGTCCTCTCTTGTACTGTATAAACAAATAGAGGAGGTTAATTTGACTTGACTTTAGAAATCTGGACTGCAGAATTGGTTTTACCCATCTCTCTTTATGCTGAGAAAAAGGCTTTGTAGCGCTGCATTCCTCAGATCTATTTTAGATTTTAAATTTTGGATGAGATTAATTGTATTGTAAAAATACCAATTTAGGAGACAGACTAAAAGCAGCTGTCTGCTTCCTGCCAGGTGAATCCCAGACTGGTCTTTAAGGACCTGTCCTGGTTTCACGTGGGACAGAGTTGATTTTCTTTCTAGCAGCTGGTATAGTGCTGTGTTTTGGATTTAGAATGAGAAGAGTGTTGATAATACATTTATGTTTTAGCTGTTGCTAAGTAGTCAATGACTTTTCAGCTTCTCACACCGTGCCAGGTACACAAGAAGCTGGGAGGGGGAACAGCCAGCGCAGCTGACCCAACCTGGCCAAAGGGATATTCCATTTCATGAGACATCACACTCAGTATATATTTTGAGGGAAGCTGGCCGGCGGAACCACTGGTCAGGGACGGGCTGGACATTAACCACCAGGTGGTGAGCAATTGCATTGTGGATCACTTGTTTTATATATTCTTTCGTTATTAGTATTAGTATTATTACTACTAATAATAATAATAGTTTTAGCTGCCTGATGGGTTAAACCACAGCAAGACCTTGGTTTTTAAGAGGGCAAAAAGGGCAAAAGATAGAAGAAAGGAAATATCATTATCTCCATCTCACAAATGGGGAAAAAGTGCAGAAAGACTGAAGTGTGGGCTTCATCTGACCACAAAACAGACATCTGTAGTACTAAACGTTCAAGTTTGGTGTATGGACTCTTCATAGTCAATTGGGAGAAAACTATTCTGGAGCATGGTTCATCCTTCGTGTACCAGACATCCAGAGTAGGTATTTCTGGGTTAGTAGTTGTATGACATGTTCCACTGACTCTCAAGGCATTCAGTCTCACAAGGCTCAGATGCAGATATCTTCACACAGATATTAAAAGTCAGGTGGGATGAACCCACTCAGGCTCCATGTCACATGGGAGATTTGTGTTCATGCCTGAGAACGAACCCAGTTTTCCTCAGAACCTTAGCAGTGATGACCCTCTCTGAAGAAGCCTTGCTTTAGTACAAGTACTCTTCTGAGGCAGAGCCTGCGGATCCTGAAAGCTTTCGTCGAGCTTTAAAGGGCAATGACTAACTATTGATGTGGGATCACTTGTATCCCACAATGTCTGTCCTCTGGATGGTCAGGTAAAACATCGTCTGTTCGCAGTGTTCATCTGGAGCAGGATAGAGCCTCGGGCCTCCATACATCCTCCAGCTGTCCGGTGGCAGTGACTTCCAGAGGGAGGGAAGGTGTGCTGCTTCTTTGCTGGATCGTGATCCCGTACACGTCATTAGATTATCTTTCCTCAGCAATCAAAGTCAGATCATGCCAAACCTCCTTTGGGACCTTGCAGGCAGGGACATAGAAGGCATTTAACTGAACATAATTTTTGCAAGGTGCTACAGTTCATATTTGCTCAGAGTTATGAATCGACCACCAGTCTGTTCCTAGGACATACAAGGGACACTTGGGAGGATGATTAATATACCTTACACCACTCAATGGGAGAATAGAACAAAGAAGCAATAGATGCCATCTTACACGCCAATTATTCCATTAGAAAATGTATATATGGCAGGATCAAACCATAAAAAAAGTAATTTGGCTATTTGAAAAATCAGACTTTTGGTTTGACATGTTGCATTTTGCATGTCTACAGCTTTGATACCTGATCAGTTCAAGGCCTTTTTAAAAAGATGGTACTTCAGTGAAACATAATTCCTGTAAAGATGGAGAAACGGAACCAAGGTCAAGGTGACAATTTTCCACTGCAAACCCATGGCAGTGAGGGATAAAACTGGAGACAGCCCGATTTTGGGGCCTCTTTTAATCACTGTATCATGCTTCCTCCTCAGTTAATTAAAAGAAATTCTCCAAACTATTCTGTCCTAGATTTTTTTTTTCTGATGTAAATTTCAAGCTCAGTACATTCTGTCCAGGAACACAGGTTGCACAGTCAGATATTTGTGCAGGGATGTACAACTGTAAGTTTATATTAGGGAGCAATTATTACTCTCTTCTTCCCCGCTCTGTTGTTCTGTGCTGAGTAGAGAAAACCAGGAACAATTAATTTCATGTCTCTTCCATAAGCCAAAGAAGCACTCTCAATCTTTACTTTCAGGAAGCAATTAACTTCAGGTTTATTAGTCAAGTTGTGCTATGAAGTTTCAATCTTTCATTGTACACTGTGAATTTTAATTACAATTTATTAAAATAATTTAATTGACTTCAGTCAATGAGCGTGAATGAGGGCAGAATTTCCCTGAGAAAGCTGTAGACAGAAGAAAAGGCCACCCATCCTAAATGCCTTCTGCCTGCCCTTTTTTGGGTTGCATCAGACTGTTTGAAAGAGGGCTGCATTTATCATCTTTGATGCCTCCAGCTCAATGGTCAATTCATATTAGATTCCACAAAAGGCAGTGAACCAAATTCATCTCTGATACAATTCCATTGACTTCAATGGTCTTACCACAGGGATTAATCTGGCCTAATATTATAGTATTAGAATGCGTGTGTGTGTACTATTAGCCCAGACTCTTTGCTGGAGATCACGCCGTGTAAAAGCTGGTAGCTGCTGCAGTTGCAATTTGCTCAAGAAATCCAATTCCTTTTGTTGACCCACTGAAGTTCACATTCCGAAAAAAAAAAAAAAAAAAAAGAGACCCAAACCCCCTCCAAATCCCTAACCAATTTGAAACTGCAGCTGAATTTAGATGCATATTTGCTAATTTGGTTTATTATGCATGCAAATATTAGTATAAAAGGTGTTTCAATTATTTTCTAAGGCAGGGACCTATGCATTCTCCACAGTCACAAAGAGTTTAAATGGAGTTATTTTTCTCTGCCTATAATCGTTCTCCCTTTTAAGTACCCAGGCAGAAAAAGTAAGTTTACTGCTTCTAGCACAATGGCTCTCTTCACTTTTAGGTTTGGGAGACCTGGGTGACCTACGAAAGTTAATTAGAAGGTTAACAAAGACTAAGGCAGAGTAGAATACAGCGCCTCTCCTCCAGCCAAAGATGTCATCCATTAATTAGGGAAATCGTTAAGGTGGCCTTTATTGAATCCATAGAAAATTGGCAGTTGGCGGTCGACAGTTTTGATCAGATTTTCCTCTCCCCGATAATACTACCCTTAATCGTAGGAGACGCGGAGGGTTCAGGGTGGGATGGGAGGGGTGAAGGGGAAAGTGTGTGTCCGCGTAGGGGGAGTATGTGTTTCAGCGACATTACAGTTAAACAGCCGCCAATTGTGACGGCTTTGATTCTCAGGCTTACATGGCATACTTCTTCCATGATGTAATCTTTATTGAACCTGGAAGCTTGGGGGTGGGGGGCAGGGGGCAAGTGAAACTCGCTGCTGCTGCCACTGCTGTCTCTCAGCCGCAGGAAGCCCTGGAAGTTAATATTGCAGTCATCGTGGGCAGAGCTGGCTGCTTTTGCATGGTAATACCCTATCTACCTCCCCTTCCCTCCTCACCCAAGCTGTCTGCTTCTTGCAATGAGAGCAAACAGCCATCTGCACAACAGACCCTTCGTTTCTCCTCAAATAAATTCGCTTTAAAGTTGAAGGTCCTTTTTGAAGACCTTAGATTTTTTTTATACTCTTTTTTTCCCACTACAGTACCAAAGTGGTGTTGCTATGGAGAATTTAACATGAAATGTTAGAGAGTCCCGGCATTTTAACATGTATATTTTTTAACCTACTGGGAGAATTGGCCTTTGCTGGTTTAGTTTTGACAGTTTTCCCTACACATTGAATACGTCGTGTCAAGGACAGTGATTACAGCAAGTCCAGCCTGTGTAGTGTTGTAACCAAGTGACCTGGCGTTGAAGAAGTGTTTTATTTGAACATGGGAAGCCATCACCTTCCAGTAGAGGAAGGCAAAGACAAGGGCTAGTGCAATCTAGGATGTTTATGTTAAAGCAATACCACTCCAGCTCTGACATCCTGGAACCTGTGGCCTGGAGCTATTGGTTTGGGCATTTTAAAAAATGTGGAATCAAGAGCTGTTTGGATATCTAGAGGACTGTATCCTATGCAACATGTGGCACAAAATGTCTTAGAAAGATTTTTAAAAAGTAAAACAACTGGATGAATAATACTTTAATTAACTGGTCTTCTTCGGGATAAATTATACACAGTTGCAGGCCACTAAAGATCAACAAGCTTCTAAAAAAGTCTTGTACTTATTCTTGCACTTCATATTCTAGTAAAAAGATTCTTCACCTTAGCATGAATTTCTCTGCCAAAAATAATTCAAATGCGAAATGCCAAGAAAATATGGCTACATTTTAGAAACAAGTTTTAATGTGCACAGGGCACACATCTGCCTCATTGCCTATATCTTTCTGTACACAGCAGTTGATAGTACTTTATTTTATATATAGCCCATAAATCAAGCTCTCCCATAAAATAATTCAAGCTTACTCAGTATTTTTAATGTGCAAAATACGTCATATTGAAAGCAAGTATCAGCACAGAAACAGAAGCAAAGAAATGCCCAGCTGCTTCTGATAGGCACCATGCGACCCTCGGCTTTTCTGCCCCCTTCTTGTGTCAAAAGGGAGATGAAGCAAGGTATACTCCATGAGTAAGGCTTTTTCCATGCTTTGAAGAGCTCCCAGAGAATTGTGATTTGGCCTGGAGAGGCGTTGTGTTCCCACAGCTCTGTTTTGGTCCTTTTTCTGCTTTAGACTAAGAGACAAACTAACTCACCCATTGTGTAGCCACTGAGATCCCCAGATAAAGTGCTATAAGAGGGCCACACACTATTATTCTTTTATTATGGAGCAGCAGTGGCTGTTCAAGAGTTACTGTGGATTTTTATATGTTTTCCTACTGCCTTTTGTCTTCTAGTAGCAGCCCTGTGGCTTTGAGAGCTTGGGTCTCCAACTAGAGGGGAGTTCCTAAATTTAAGGTGGCATCTTTGGGAAGCTTTTGAAATTGTTCCGGGTAGGTGAACACAGAGTCTCTGCTGCTTAGACGTGTTTTTATATCACTGTAGCTTCCATATTAAAATGCATGTGAGGGTGGAGAGCTGGTGTCAGTGTTAACTTCAACACTCCTGTGATGACTTTCCTCACAATATCGAACAGCATTTGTACAAAGCCTCTAGTGAGCAGTGCATTATGTGGAGATGTTGCCGAGAGTACGGACAGGATGAAATCTCAAGAGCAGGAGGAGATTCTTACAGTCATATCTATAAGAAGCATGTGAATGAGGAGAAGGTGACTTACAGATGCTATTTTCTCAACTGATGTTCCTGGAGGTGCAGCTCAAATTTGTAACCTTGGTATGGAACTTCACTGGATTTTTCACATGATTATTTTTCCTTGGTGGCTGTGACTGAGTTCAAAGCAAATGCAAATAATTGCAAACACCATTTGACAGTGATATAGTCAATACAAATTTGAGATGGCTGGTAAAGTGTGTACAGCAGTATTACTTTTTAAACTATGTTTAATATAGCTGCACTAAGTGACTGAGAAGGTGGGAAATGGTTTGGGGCTTTTTAAATTTGCTTATTTTTAAATTTCCTGAAATGACACAGAAAAGAATCAGTACAGGAGGCAAGGCAAAAGAAGCCAAATCAAAACTGCAAGAAGTTCTCTGTTTTGGCTGCTCGTGCAGTTTCTCCCCCGGTGGGCTTCTCTAAAAGCATCATGGAAGGGACTTCTGGAGAAGCCTGGGTATCTAGAGGGTAGATAATTCCACCTAGCTTTAGGAATCTGCTCCTAACTTAGTGTCCTGAGTGTATTTTTCTATTCAAAGGGGAGTGAGGAACACTTGTAAAGCTTATTTTTTTGACCTGTTTCAGACTCCCACATCAAGACAAGACGAACTGTGCCCTCAACACACCTGTTCCCCTCCTTGGAGTATAAAGAGGATCTGGACAACAGCTTCGTCTGAGTTAGGCTCAACCTTCAAACTGAGCACTGTAGCTAAACTAGAAGCATTTTCTAGTGAAGGGACACCAGCATATTTGGATTTCAGTGTAACACCCTGCGGGACGTCATGAGCTGAACAGGAGGAAAGGAGAATCACTGGAGAGCTAAGAGGTGGAAAAGAAGATGGCTAGAGAAGAGGAGACAGTTGGCTACGCTGAAAGGGGAGGTGCCAGATCAAGGAAAATCCCTCCTGGAGTTTCTCTAGAGGGTGCCCAATTTATCTTTTTAGTATGTACCTGGGTGCAAGACATAGCAGCACCAGCTACACAGAGGACAGAAATATCCAACAGGAAGAACTGATGGTCTTTACAAATAGAAATAAGATTATTTGTAGTCATATAAATGCTCTTATGGATGAATTGGAAGGATTTCTGCTTGAAGCCAGAAGTTCATTATGTAGAAATGCAAAATGGGAAAAAAAGACCTGACCACACTCTGACCATGAGACTCTGAAGTTACAGGGTTGCCAAGTAGGCAAATGCAATTCTAGGTTATATCAAATGAGCTGTTTCCAGTAGAGAAAGAAAAACAAGAATGCTGTGCTCTGCCATGCACTTAGACTTCCTGTGGAATTCTCTGAACAAAACCTGCAGAAATGGAGGATATGACAAGTGACTAAAATAAGGACTAAAGACCCAAGAAAAGAGCATGAGACTTTGCAGAAGGGATCAAAGCAGCATCTGAAGACTTTGCTGAAAGGTTTGGGAGATGGCCTGTGACTAGAGATAGTATTTTTGGGGGGCAGCAGAAGCTGGAACGAGTTCAAAATGGATGAATAAGGAACCAGTAACCAGATGGCTGAGGACCAGCAGCTTTTCCGGGGACAGGGGAGGCCAAGGAATCTTTGGCAAGCTTGGAGGTTACTAACTGAGCAGGACGGCAGTGAGGATTTAAAACACTAAAAATACCAACAGCACAAGGTAATCAGAAAGTTGCAAAAGTCACAAACTTGATGTGGAATTACAGCTGTCAGAGGACTTCTATTGCCTAGCCATACCTAACACTGTCACAACTGCAGAAACTGGAAGGGAAGAGGACAGACAAACTGTCCGAATATGTATGAAACTGCCAAAAAAAATTGCAGTGAGTGGTCAGAGGAAGCAAGCCCGCAACCTTTTTGTCAATATTTCATGTGTAGACCACATCAATGGCAGAGAAGATGCAGAGCACCAGTGTTTCCCAGGAACCAAAGAGATCTGAAGCATTACATGCAGGGGAAAAAAAAAAAAAAGACTCAGTTGTCCACTCCATTTCTGAAGCAGGGCACACAATCCAAAGCCAGAAACCAGCCTGGTAGGTCAGGGCTCAGCAGGGATCTCAGAGAAGAGAAAGAATGAAAGAATCTACCTAAGCTGGGGGGGGGGAACCTGAGGAGCCTTCCCTCCTGGCACCCCTCCAGCAAGGGCTGCCAAGATGCTTTGGCAATGGACCAGTTGAGAGGGACTCAGCTAGACTTGGCCTGGCCAGCAAAGATCAGCAAAAGGAGGCCAGAGCTGTTCTGAGAGGTGATGGAATTTGCCACTGGGCTCAGGTGCAGCTGTACGCTGCTGAAAGGGGACGTGTCTGCGGGAGAGATGCAGGAGCCCAGCCCTGTGGACGTGGTGAGTATAGGCCAGAGTCTGATACGTGGGGTGGGAATGCTCCTGATGGCACTTCTGAGTAACTAGAAGAAATTATACAATCAGTTTGTGTGATGAGGAAAACGGTTGCTAAGGGAAGCAGCCCTGTTAACTGCTCGTTTAAGGGGACAGGTAGAGAAATGCTGCATTAAGAACAACGAGTAGTGTGGCTGAAACAGAGTAACTGGTGGTACCCGGTGAACAACCTTGCTCAGCTTTGAAGGGCAAAAATTGCAGCTTATTGACCTGAGAGTCAAAGTGTGGAAGTTCAACGGTCAGAGCTGCTGACCTAGCCATTTTAGGTGGGTAGATGACTGTGGCCAAATGCGTGAGGGGTTACCAGGTCTGGGGAACAGTGAGCATGAGCTGAACCTATAGGTCATTGCATAGGCATGGGCTGAAGTGAGGAGAAAGCATGATGGGGACCGTGCAGCCTGCTCTGCAGCTTGCTGTGAAAGGCCAGTCTCTGAATGATGGGGTCTTGCTCCGATGAGAGTGGCCTGATGCCCTTGCAGATGTTTGTGCTGGTTTGATTGAAAACAAGTTAATCATCCTTCATGCAGTTAGAAACCTTCCTTTTTCATAGCTAGCATGGTCAATATTTAGATTTAGTTTGAGAACAAGAAGATGACACCCCGGGACAGAGTTAAAGTTTTTAATTGCTCTGGTCTGTGAGCCAAGGCCTCTGAGCTCTGCCCACAGGTGTGAGGCAGCTGGGAAGGGGGGCACAGATGGGGCAGAGCTTGACTGACATCCAGGCTGATCAATGAGAATATTCCATGCCACTAGGAGATCTGGGATCTTCAGGCTAGCTCCTTTTCAGAGCTGGGACAGAGGCGTGTTCGGGGGAGTTCTGTTTGGGAATTTCTTTAGATCGGGCTTTGCCATCCCGCCATTTTGCAGAGGCCTCCGGACCCTTCTGCCCTTTTCTCTCTTCTCTCTCTGGGATCAGCTGTTCAGGACCAGGTGCTGCTTCCTGGGACTGGCTGCCTGGTGCCAATGGAGTTAGTGAGGAACTGCACTGAGTATCTTTTTATTTTATATTTCCATTTTATACATATTGTTATTATTAGTAGTATATTAGTGTTATTTTGTTACTGTGTTAAACTGTGTTTATCTCGACCCAAGCTTCTCCTTTCCCTTTTGATTCTCTCCCCTACTTGGGGTGGGGTTGGAGGGAAAGCAAGTGAGCAGCGGTCGTGGTTATATTGCTAGCTCGGGTCAAACCACGACAATATTTCATGGTTGAAGCAGATGAGCTGAAAACATCTGATCTGTAGGGCATGGGCGACCTTGCTTGTAGGAGAAGGTGTCATAACAGTCTGTGCTCTGCTAGTAGAAGAAAGATGGGGATGATCCAAGATGTGTCTTGAGATCTGGGACATCTTGGCAGTGAATGCTCCTGTGCATCTGGGAGGTACCTGCAAAACCAGGTTGCTTTGGAGCCATGGTGCAGCTTTGAAGCTAATCCTGTGGTGACCCTCACTTGCTGCAGGTTTGCTCAGTGACAGAGCAGCTGGAGTGTATATAAGCTCACCTGCTGTCAGAGGACACTACTTGGGAAGCTCAGATGCCCACCAAACATGCTCCAAGCGTCCCATCCCTTTGTGTGGTGGGGTGTTTGGTCCTGGGAAGCTGACTAAATGTTACATGAAGGAAATACCTCAGGCTGCATGCAGTGTAGATTTGGAGGCCAGTAATTGTTTCAGTCCTCTGCCAAGCCAAAGTGCTTGCTGCCACAGTCACTGCCGGGGGATACGGTAACTGTGCAGTTGTGAGTTATAGGCAACGAACAGGGAAAGGTTGAGCACTGGATCAGGATGTCTTTTAATGACTTTAGTTAATGGAAGTGACTATGAAGTTGTGCTTCTGGTAAGGGTTCAAGGATGGTTCCTCTGAGTCCTGAAGTCACTGGTTTTACTTCATAATGAAGACCCAAGGCTCATTTTTAGAGGCACTGACCCATTAAGCTGCCCCACGTGTGGGGAGAGGGCATTGTACAGACCACTGAAGACCTAAAGGTGCCTTAAACAGCAACTTGGATGTCATCCATGGGTCTGGTTAAGGGAGACGAGAGTGCGTGCCTCAGTGCAAAGTATAATATGCTGAAAGAAATAACACCATAATAGGTGCAGTTGCTGTCAAAGGAGGATAACACCTTGGATACCACAGTGTTTCAGTCTGTTTTCCATACTCAGTTTTAAGAAGAATTGGCAAGTGGCAGTGGAAGCAAAGAGCAGGGGTGAAGGGCAGGAGACAGCATTTCTACTGCGTTAGTAAGCAGCACTTGAAAGTGCCGACTTCTGGCTGACACTGAGTGGTCTTGGAAGCGGTCACTGCAAAACAGGTCCCTTTCAGCTTGTCTACTGTGCCGAGATGGCTCTGGGCACACTCAGAGACCGCTGGTAAGAAAGGCTGCATTTACAACCAGCTTAGGATCAGATCAAGGCTGCCACTGAACCTGAGCTTCCTGAAACGAGAGTCGCTCTGAAAAGCAGTACCTTCTCATGGACAGACAACCCAACGAGAGAGAGTTTTCTTAAAAAACAAACAAACAAACAAAACAAAGACTGGGAACAGGACTGGGCAATTTCCCAGGCAGTCACAGATGTGCAGTTTGTAGGGTTTTGAATTTACTACGAAGGACTTATTTGTGGATTTGCCAGTACTGCAGAGACACGCCATGAACTGTGAGAAAGAGACACTAAACACAGTGACATGTGAGACTTTTAACCACTTTCAGAATTGGAGTTGCTTTTGTCTTGGCAGATCCAAAGTTGAAGATCTAATATCAACAATGGTCTAAGTAACCCAGAGACTTTGTGAACGGGAATTCAGCGAGGCAGTTTGCCTGGAAGTGGGAGAAGAGGTGGGGCTTTGTATTCACCCATGTCCCAGGATAAGAAAGGTGGTACGAACATCTGGTCCCAGTTACCTGGTGGAAGTCAGTAGCAATTGTTGCCCTGAGCCAGATCTTCTGGGAGAGCTTTTATAGAAGGGAAGTTTGTCTCTCCATTTCCATGACATGTTCAGGTGCAAAGGTTTCTGGTGGGTGCCTTGAATGCTGCTATACACAGGGTCACATATGCCACAGAAATGTAGCTACTTCCCAAAGACTCTGCCTTGGATGTAGCAGACTGGGTAAATACAAAAATCTGTTGGCAAATGTACCTATCCATGAATACTGCAGAGCTGTCAGCGTGACAAAGAGATTAAAGAGAAAACGGTGTAAAATATGAGAAAACTTACCCAGTGGTGGTTCTGGTACAAGCTGATGATCTGAAATACCTCATAGCTCAGTTCTGAGCTACACAAAAGTTTAGAAACTGCCAGATATTTGGAGAATGCAAAAAATCTTAGCCAAACTATTAGAGGATTTGTGCTGAGTAAAGCACTAGAAAAAAAGCATAAGAAATTTGGCAAGAAATCAGCTCTTTGCAATAATAAAGCTGTTGGGATAGACTAGATATACAAGAATAAGGAAGAGGGTTAATGATTTATTAGAGAAGGCATGTAGAAAGGATAGACTAGATATACAAGAATAAGGAAGAGGGTTAATGATTTATTAGAGAAGGCATGTAGAAAGGATAGACTAGATATACAAGAATAAGGAAGAGGGTTAATGATTTATTAGAGAAGGCACGTAGAAAGGAAGCCCAAGACTTCCTGTTGGTCTCCTGAATTCCTCCTGCAAACAGGAACATCCACGATGAGGGAGAAAGTTTGCCACACGGTTGTGCACCACACAAATATATAGCACGTATTATACAGCTAAGGACCGTAGGTCATGTCATCAGCTGGGAAAAATCAGCGTGGCTTCATTTACTTTCATGGAACTACACCCATTATCCCAGCTGCAGATTTGGCTCCTCCGCTCTTCTGCTCCACTAAGTGAGCTGTTTTTCCTGGCAACTTGGTTTTCTGGGTGGTCCTTTTTGGCTTTTTTTGAGTGGGGGGTGGGATGGTGGGAGAAGATCAAGATGCATTCTCCAAGAGCGGACCTTGGAAATAGTTGGGAAGATAACTCCTTACACAGCCACCCTTCTCCTGCACCTGAAGTCAACCCAGCATGCGTGGTTAGGGCAGTTCTCTTACACCCTGCTGCAGAGAGAAGCCACCTTTCTAACTCCCTCCAGCTCTGCGGTGTGTGTCTAAGACCTTAAACTCAGTTTCAGGAAGAAGGAAAATTTGTTTACTGTTTCAGAAAAATATGAGATGGATTCTCAAAGTTTGCCTTGTTCTGATTGACGTAAGTCCCTGTTTGCGTCTCCAGAATACGCAGTCAAAATGCAGAGCTATGTCAGAGCGAATAAAATGTAACCCCGCTTGCTGCAGTGGGGTGGATGAAGGGGAAGACTGGGAGGGGATAGGATAAACTGAGGACATGACCCGGGAGACAGTGAAAGGCAGACACCAGATTTCATTCTGCATCCTGTGCAGCACCTCACCCAATAACTGACAGCTGAGAGGCTGTGAGGCTTTTCTATGGCATCCAGAACTGAGGAGGGGGGGGTGGTAGAACCAAAGGTATGGAGCTGTGTCCTAATGAGCTGGAGGAAGATCTGAGAGGGGCAGTGGCACCCTCAGAGGAGGCTTGGAGGGAACAGATGTTGGCAGGTGGAGACTGAGGCAGGGTGGGAGGTACGAAGGTGTCAAACTACAACAGAAGGAACTGGGGGTATTTCAGGTTTGCAGTGCTAAGAGACCATGCTGGGGAAGGCAGGGCCCCAGCAGGTGTGGAGAGGATAAATCTCTGCTTGGAAGAAACATCTGCAAGTCATAGAATCACAGAACAGTTTGGGTTGGAAGGGACCTTCGAAGATCATCTAGTCCAACCCCCCTGCAATGAGCAGGGACATCTTCAACTGGATCAGGTTGCTCAGAGCCCCATCCAGCCTGGCCTGGAATGTCTCCACGGATGGGGCATCCACCATCTCTCTGGGCAACCTGTACCAGTGTTTCAACACCCTCATCGTAAAAAATTTCTTCTTCCTCATGTCTAGCCTGAATCTCCCCTCCTTTAATTTAAAACCTTTACCCCTTGTCCTTTCAGCAGCTCCCTGCTCTCTATCTGTTCAGGAATGCCTTCTTAGCAGGTCAGGATGAGGGGATAGGTGCCCCTGGGGTACCTTCTCCTTACCTAGCCTGTAGGACCCACTGCCTCAGCTGCTAGTCCTTGCACTGGCAGTGCCTGGAGGTCCCCAGAGAGACCCTCTGTGCTTAGCACCCGCAAATGCAGAGGGAAAGAAAGGAGAGTGCTGCATGTCTGTGGGAGCTCTCCTGCTCCAGGGACACTCATCAGAGGTACAGGCTGGCAACAAGAATGTGCCACTTCTTAATCGCTGCTCCAGTAGTCTGTGGAACAAATATTACTTTCTATCATGCCATATTGCTTACAAAATCGCCACATCACAAATAAATGGAAAACCCAAACTTTCTAATCTGTGAACTCCAGGCTGTCACAGGCTGTGCCAGCCCATCCTTAAGCTCAGAGCGCAGCGTCCCTCCCCAGCAATCACAGCCCAGCACACCGCCCCGTGGAGAGCCCACAGAGGCAGCTCAATGCTCCCTCCATCGGGGCAGTCATCCAGGGAAGCTGAGGAGAGTCTGTTCTTTAACTCCGGTGGGCCTGGGATCAGGTTTATATTCCTTTTGAAACTCCTGCCACATGTGCAAACAAGTTGCACTGAGTGGTGTAATTTGAGAGCGAAATTAAAGGAAGAGGTGATACACCAACAGCGTACACAAAACAAGGGAAGCATTTCCAAATTGCAAGCTGCCACAGAGTGAGGACTTTTTACATAATAGCAAAATTAGGGTTTGGATGACTGGTATTCTTCAACAAACTTTTCAGAAATATTTCCTGGAGCAAACCCAAAGAGAGAATCCTCATTTACCCTATTCCTTTCAGAAGTAATTGAATTCACTTGTTTAGGGTTTCTGCCTCCTCCACCTTTCATTCAGCAGTGATGTGAATTCTGCTAATCTCTCTACAAAACAGTCAATCTCCTCTAGTCTCACTAACCATCATTCAGCCACCCAGTAATGAAAAATTGCTTTGATCCTCTCCATTTACTTCATCTCTGAAAAACATCTCAATTAAAAAAAAAAAAAAATCTTTAATAAACTGTGCCACCAAAGGAATGTGTATGATCAGTTCAGTAGAATTATTTTTTCCCCTGCAGTGGGCTGAGAAACCCTGCGAGTTAAGAAGGCTGCAAAAGTGGCTCGTAGCTTTGGGAATGGGTATACAGCATTAACATGAGTATCCAAATGGTTGTGCAAGTCATGGAAAATACATACAGAAGAGGGAATATGCAGGGAGTGGATTAGTAGGCACTCTTTCTGGATACCACATTTACGGGTAAATCTCAGTTACAGATTTTTCAGACTACAGCCATCCTGCTGCATGCAGCTACCCAGTGCTGTATTCGCACTGTATTAACTTGGATAAGCAGGACAGTGCTTTTGACATCTAGTCGGGGAGGAGATCTGAAAACAATCTCCCCAGGACATTACATTCCTTGCCAATCGTCAGTCGTCTATCTACTAGCCAGAACACTTTCCTCACGTTTTTGGGGGGCAGCTTACTGCAGCCTGTCCACCTTTATTGAGTATACCCTTTCAGTGGTCCATTTTCAAATATTAATTTTCACAGCAATCAGTGAAAATTAAAATCTGTTCTGAGACAATAACATCCACACTCCTTCTCTGTTCTCCTTGGGAAAAGTTCAGAATTGCGGAAAGTGTGAAAAATACTGAACTTCTGCCTGAGAGGGGATACATAAAAATGAATCCTTCCCAGTGCTCATTTTCTTCGGTTCCGAGGAAGCCACAAACACAGTCATTTCTTCACTGGTATAAGTGGATGCTTTTTCTCATTCCTCTGTATCCCTCGGAAGACAGTACAGCCAGCCTGATACAACAGAAACCTCCACTGATTTTTGTGATGAATTTGCAGGCTAATTTCCCCCTGCCTACTATTTCGAGTTGTCAGATCGTGAGATTCGCTGCTGTAAAATACTCTGTAACACCTGGAAAAAAGTTACCGTGCTTTGAAAGTCATGTAGCACTCTTCAGGCGAGAATCGCAAGGCACTCTGCAAACACTTGGAGCCAGATCAAGGGAACGCTGTGAGTGAGTCATTTTACTTGAATGAAACACACTTCCATTCCCCACACAAATATGTGTCTATATGTGTGCTTTTATTTTCCTAGACACATTAGTTTTAGTTATTTACCCATTTGTGCTCCAGATAATTACATGCTGCGGATTCAATTGGATGCAGATTTATTCTTCACTTCCTGTCCTAAATTCCCTGCAATTAAACAGCTGCTGTGTGCTTGGTGTAATAAATTTACACAAAATCTGGGATGGTTTGGCATAGCAGAAAGGTTGTTTGGCACGGGCTGAGGATGGCTACATTACGTACAACTGGCAACCCCTGCATGGGTTCTGCTTTCTCTCCCAAGTGAGAATCGCCCTACTGCTATGCAACCAGAACGGGCTGCTTGCATTACAGAAATGTTTACAAATTTATAACTTGTTTTACTTGGCTGTTTTGAATATTCCCTCCCAACCTGGAAAAAAAAAATCCTTAGGTTTCCTGGTCAAAGTCTTTTGAGGAGACCTAGCTGGAAAGGAACAAGAAGAAATTCTTCAGGAAGCCTCTGTCTGAGGAAATACCTCCACGTCATTTTAGCAGGTGGAGCTTTCTCCCCTCACTGCTGAGAAGGGTGGGAAATAGAGGAGGAGGCTCTTTTACATATTTCTGTACATCCCACAGTATTTTGCAGCATTTTGCACTGTAATTAGTCAAACACAGATTAGATTGTGATCTTTTCCTTTATGAGGGCACACATTGCTCAGCATCTCTTATTCCTCCCTGAACTGCACCCACACATCTCCCCTGGGAGCAGATTTCACACACCCCCGAGTCAGACAAGCTTCATTTTTATATCTATTCATAATCCACGCAGTGTCCCTGTCTCTGGTGGCATTTGCAGCCTCAAATGACTGCGGTCAGAGTGTCAGCATGAGTAGCACACAGTCCTTTTTGGGGGTGAAGATGTAAAGCCTGCAGTAGTGGGGCCTGCAAACTGGAATTAGTGATGTGCTTCTGCTTATGAGTTAGCACACGTGTCTTTTTGTTTCCTGATACCTTCTGCATAATGAAGTCAACGAGAGTTAAAGTCCTCAGCTGCGATTCACATATTCATTAATCACTTGCAGTAACAAGTACAAATTTTACAGCGCATACAGTACGCTTATTACCAGCGTAAACAACTTGCTAGATCCAAAAAAAAAGTGTTGCAGGAATTAGGTCCCATTGTATTGAACTGAAGAGGAGTTAGAAAAATTTGCTATGTGCTGCTGCCTAGGCCCAGACGGCTGCGATCTGATTATTGCACAGCAGTAATTCTGGATCTTCAGGAGACAGCCCCATTGTCTCCACAAGTGTCATTGGGGTTTGCTGAGTACCCACAGGAATTAACAGGGATTTATCAGACCCTGGAAGTTGCTAAAAAATACCTAGAAAAACAGCACATCAGAGAGCAAGACACATTATTTACTTATCAGTTCAGGTGAAACGATGCCCAGGCAAAAGTAAAGAGCAGGTCATGCTGGGTTTCTTCAGCAGGAGCTCCTGAGGTAGCTTCCTTCCCAAAAACTGTCCTGCAGGCTGGCTTTTGGGGTCACTAACTAAGGCATGCCCTTCTCCTAAAGGACTCTGAAGGCATTTCTGTGCTGTATCTTCTCCCGCCCCACGTTGACAGAGTTGCACTATTGTGGCTCCCTTCAGAAACGCTCACAGGGTGCCCGTTCAGCTGCAGAACAGCAGATGCCTCTGAGATTAAAGGGAATGTGACATGTCCAGAACAGCCTTCATAGGAAAGGCTGAAGGAACTCAGTTATTTTCAAGAAGAAACATCCATCTCGTTCTTCTGACTCTTTCCAGAGCCTTTATGCCTACCCCTTCCCTGGGAATATCGCTGTTGCCTCACTTCAATAAACAACAAACCCAGTACACCCTTGGGCCTTCGGCACTTGGGGAAGGATAATTTTCAATTTCTCAAACCCCTTTGGGTTGGTTATAGAGGATATCCTCCCCGCTTTTTTTTCCCCCATTGAGCAAGGGAGGAACAGGATCAGGCCCATGACATGATACTATGATAGTTCTTGTGCTTTCTGCTCCTCAAAGGTTCAACTCTAATCAACATTTTCTTCCTCCTGTGAAATGAAGTCAGAATTACCAAGGCTTCTTGTCCAGCTACAAGGGGGCTCTGGGCCAGATAAAAATACTGTGTGGATGGGAGCAGTTAGGAGGTTATTAGCTCAAGGCTGCCTATGAAGATGTATGAAGAGGAGCATCGCTGGAAAGGAGGCTGATATGTTTAGTGACATAAAGTGGCTTGACTGTTAGCTTCTTTTTTTTTTTCTTTCTAAATGACAAGACAAAGCCATCTCTGCTCTCCAACACCCCTCACCCTCCCAGCCATCCCCTTCCCCCTAGATGCTTGGTGTTTCTTCTTTTTAGAGGGAAAGAAAAAAAAAAGAAAAGAAAAAAAAAAGAAAAGAAAAGGAGAGAGACATTTTCTTTCACACAAGCCCTCAGAATTACAGTTCATGAACTATTCAGTAAACTGACCGGCATGAACCTCCCTTCAACGGCCTAATCTAAGGGGTGGATCTATGTGTTTTGTTGCTTGTCAAAAACAATCACTGCTCGGCCCATTACATTTACAGCACGTCGTCCTTTAATTGGTGTAACACACTGAGGGCTGAAAGGAAGAAAGTCCTACAAAAGCCCCCGAGTGAATGAACCCTGACTCACACAAAAATACTCTTCAGAAGTTCAGAGCTGGGCACTAACAAGGGAGGTAGAGAGTTAGCTTGAAAAGGGGTTAAGTTCAGAAATGTGCCACCTTGAAGACCCTCCCATCAAAGCCATGATAGCATTGACAAGATGCAGGGGGAAAAAAGTTAATATTCCGGCCTTTCGGGCTTGAAGGGAAGGCAGTGAAGGGCTGGAGATTCCTCCCGACTCCCCTTACTGGTCTAACCCTTTTCACTTCGAGGCCGTTCTCGTTGTGTCCTTCTTCTGCTTCAGAAAAATACGAGAAAAAAAAAAAAACAAACCCACGGAAATAAAAAAGCCCCACGAAAAGCGAAATGCAGCCCAGCCCGGGCCAGCGGAACGCTAACCCAACCCGGGACAAAGCCTTCCCTCCCCGCTCGGCCCCCTCCCTCGGGAGCTCTTCCCGGCCCTTAATAGTTAGACTAATTAACAAAATCGATGTTTAAACGCCCGAAGCCACACTTCGAGGGGAGGGTGCGGAGCCGCGCAGCCGCTGCCCAATGCCCCGCGGCGGGACCGGCCCCGCGACACCGGCCGCACCTCCCCGGGAAGACTGGGATGGGGCCGGGGCCGGGCAGCCGAGCCCTTCCCTTTCCCTTAGGCCCGGTACCTCCGCTGACTTCCTCCTCCTTTCCTTTCCTTTCCTTTCCTTTCCTTTCCTTCTTTCCTTTCCTTTCCTCCTGTCCTCCATCTCTTACACAGACTGTTGCTGCTGCGGGATTTTTTTTTCTCTCTCTAAAGATACAATAACTATTTTGATGTAAATGGCAAGCCTTGGGTGGGTCCCTGGGGTAGAGAGTTAATGATTCTTCTTACACCGGGCTGTTCTTTCACTTCTCCTGCGCACACCATGTTAATAAATTAATGCACCTTTCATTGCTCCTACACGAATCAAACCTCAGCTTTGTATTTTGCGGCCTGACCCTCGTTCCTACACTTTTGTGAGCAAGTTGCCCCCATGCTAAGGCTGGGGCACTTTTAAATGCAGCCCCATAGTCCTACCCAGGTTTGTAATCCGTCAAAAAGCCGTTGATTGCTGCAAGCGTTACTTTTCATTAAGAAAACTTAGAAGCAATTTGGAAGAACCCTTCTCAATGAATGCATTTACCCCCAAATGCTTTTTATTCTTCGCCTATACTTGATGAGTTTCTCTGGCACAAATCAGTTCTTACAGGCACAGAATGGGCAATCCCCTGATCCCCATCAATTGTCATCCAGAGTTTGGGCCACTTTGACCGCCAATAGTGGGGAAGTCAGAGCTAATCCTCAGAAGGAATCACGGGAAAAGAAAAGCAACAATAACCAAGTCAAGCGTAAAAAATGAAAGAGAAATCTCTATTATCACTCACTACATTTCCCAGCGATGTACTGAAAAAATCAGCTCGTTTGTCATTCGAGTCAGACACCCGGAGAAGAATATGGGGTCGTGGTGGGTTGGTAGACTCACACGACGTAAGGAACAATATTTTAGAGCAAAAGGCCTCTTCATTTGCCAAATCCTCCTCACATCCGCCATAACCATTAAATACAGACTGACTTTATTCTCTATGGGAAGAACAAGGGGAAAGGAGCCTTCAGCCACATAGCCAGACAAAAGTCCAAAGAGCTGAGGACCGGGGAGGCGAGGCGGGAGGAGAGCTGCCACCCTCCTCCTCCTCCACACTGCTCCCGGGCCCTGGGTCGGGAGTCTGCGGGGAGATGAGGGGTGTCGAGGGGGGAGGGTGGTTGTTTGGGAAGCAAGGTGTCTGTCTGTCTGAGGGAGTGTGAGCAGGTGAGCTTGCAGGGAAGATGTGGGATATGTGCATATGAGTGTGCTGAGGGCACGCAAAGAGGTGTGTGTGGGGGTGCACGTGTGCAAGAAGGGGTGTGCAAGGGGCTTTGGGGTGTGAGGAATTCGTGTGCCCAAGACGCCAACGTGCGTGCGTGCCCTTGGCTCGCGAGTGTGCGAGAAACGGAGGGGGCACGGGTATCCACGCGTGAATATGTGAGTGTGGGTCGTGTGCGTCCGCGGGAGGTGTATGCACCGCGGCGGGCGAATGGAAAAGAACACCTGCGGAGAGAGAAAGGTGTGAACACGGGAGAAGATGAGTGATGGCTGTGGGTGCGTGTGGCTGGGGCACCTGGTCCTGCGTGTCTGTGCAGGGCAGTGTGCGGCGGGGCTGACTGGGGAGCTGCTGGGGGCGAGAGAGACAGTGAGACTTTTGAGAGGCGGCAAACATTGCCACTTTCCACGCTGACACCTACAATTAGCCAAAAGAAGGCCGTGAATCCTTTACTCCCCGGCCAAGCGAGGGGCAAAGTTAGCGCTAATCGCCAGCTGCCAAGCCTCCCGCGGCTGATGCCTCTCGGGCAAGCAAAACAACTTTATAGCCACCACCAGCCCGGTGCTGCGCGTCCCGGATTTTGTGGGGAGCTTCCCGAAAGCCCCACGGGTGTCCTTCCTCCCCGGAGGGCTGCCAGAAGTTGAGGGGCTTTGGTCGGGTTTGGGTATGTCTGTGAGGCAGAGAGGGGGCAGGGGAACAACGGGGAAGGCAGTAGCCACGGTGGAAGGAGGGGGCGCTGGCCCCACTCGTGCTCCGTGGGGAAGGATGTGTCCGGTTGCCTGCAGGCAGCGAGAGGGAGAGGCGAATCTCAAGCCTGTCCCGCCTCGGCGGGCCCCTCGGGTCCTCCGCTGCCCGCAGAGGTTCGGGCTCTGCTCGCAGACTTGAAGGCTGCACGAAACGCTCTCCCTAGCTTTTAGCAACTCGCAGCTGCCCGCAGGCTCATGGGGGCCTGGGTGCCTTTAAGATAAAATTATTTATTATTTTTCATTAGCACGAGACTTACTTTTTACTCTATTTACTTAAAAGCCGACGAATAAACCTTGGAGCAAATACGAGATTTTTTTTTTTTTTTACCTTCTTGCCGTGTCCCCCACACCCCTCAGATTTTAGTGCAAGCCCGGCACTTGCTGCGGCCGTATTTCCCCCACATACCCGGGCTGCTCGGGGCAGTCGGAGTCCCACAGGCTCAGTGCGGCGGCAGCCGCGCACACCGGGGCCCGGCCCGACCGACGGCCAGCCCCGGGGACCCGGCCCGGCCCCGCTCGGCAATCTCTGCCGGGGAGCAGCACCCCGGTCGCGCTGTCCTGCCCTGGATTTACATAAAAGTGCGGTCTCTTTGCATCATTCCTCATCTCGGAAGGGTGCTTGAAGAACTCGAGACACTCTGCAGTCCTAATTAGTGATTTTTGTCCTCTTGTTACGGGGCTCAGCATCTCATGCAAATGAACTCTTCATCGCCGGCACCATTACCCCTGCGCCAGAATTAACTGACTCTTATCTTTAATGATATGCTGCTGAACTTCTCGGAGCCCGGCTAGCTTTTTATCTTGATTACTCTAATCAATAAGAAATGATAGAGTAGAATTATAAACTCTATTGGCTTTTGAATGTTGCCGACAAGTCCTCTAGAAGCGCCCCCCTTTCATTGTTATTTATTAAAATGATCTTCAGCTAACAGCGGATGCAAATAGGGAAATGAGCCAGCGAGAGAGCCCGGCACGGAGGGATCCCCCCGGCTTTAGGGAGCTCTGCCGGGGGTGTGCACAGATGGGGGCAAAGGGGCTTTGTAAACAAATGGCTCTTTTTTACGAGAAGCGCGAGTCAAAAAAAAA
>VWYH01007184.1:474900-551245 GCA_013399365.1 Pampusana beccarii | reverse complement strand
TTTTTCTTTTTCTCCCCCCTCCCACTTTTTCACCTCTTTCCCCTCTACCCCAAGACCAGTTTTCCACTTAAGGAGGAACGCATTCTCTCACAGGAGAATACTGAACTCTCTCCAGACGTGCCAAAACGCATCCCCCTCGCCCCGCGAAGATGAAGTCGCAGCTGTTCCCCCCGCAAGCCGGTGCTGCCCGGTGCCCGTGCAGGCTCACGGGAGGGACAGCCCCGGAGAGGAAGGATGGCGAGCGTCGCTCTTTCCACCGCTGCCGGGGCTGCAGACGCTGTCAGGGCGGTGTGGGACACGCCGAGGGCCCTTTCCAGCCCCACGGTCCCGCTCCGTGGGGCGACGCGCGGGAGTGCTGCTGCCCTCTCCTGGGGGATGCGGGCAGCCCGCCCGCTGCCCCGGGGGTGCAGTGCGGGGCCAGCGCTCCCCCTGTGCCGAGGAAACGAAGGTCTATGGCCGCCGGCTGGGCCGAGGGTCGCTTAGGGGTGGCAAGCGGCTCCTGTCACCACCTCAGGGCTGCGGCTGCCGGCTTGGTGCAGGCAGTGGCTCTGCCCCGAAATGTCCCAGCGTTTGGGCTGCACCCCTGCTAGTGAACTGAGCAAGTGAGGATAGCCTTGCTGTGGCCTTTCAGTACTTAAAAGGGCCTATAAGAAAGATGGGGACAGACTATTTAGCAGGGCCTGTTGTGATAGGACAAGGGGTAATGGTTTTAAACTAAAGGAAGGGAGTTTCAGGCTAGACATAAGGAAGAAATTTTTTACAATGAGGCTGGTGAAACACTGGCCCAGGTTGCCCAGAGAGGTGGTCGATGCCCCATCCCTGGAGACATTCCAGGCCAGGCTGGACAGGGCTCTGAGCAACCTGATCTAGTTGAAGATGTCCCTGCTCATGGCAGGGGGGTTGGACTGGATGACCTTTGAAGGTCCCTTCCAACCCAAACTGTTCTATGACTCCATGATCCTCTCCCCCTGGAGCCATCTGGCCACATGTGTCTTGCTAAGCAGCTTCAAGCTTCCAAAAGCAGTGGCCTTGCTGGACGCAGTCCCCAAAACCGCAGGTGCTGTGTGGGGGGGTACTGCCTGGCCTCAGCCAACACCTCGGCAGGGCCTGCCTGGAGACTGGGCCGCGGGGCTCAGGGAAGGTCTGGCACCCAAACCAGGGCCCTCACCCTGGTCAATTTGCAAGTACAAGCAATCTGTTGCATTTTTGTCCACACTGTCGTTTTTCTGCATTGTACCCACGACATGGTTTTCATTCATTTTCGTTCATCACTTTGAAAGGCATTTCTTTGGAGCTGAGGTGTTCAGCCCACCCAGTGAAGTCAGCTGCTCTCTGATGGGTCCTCTTTGCCTGTCTGATGCCATATCCATCGTCACCTTTTCTGTCACGTTTTCACCTGACGGCACATCCATCCTGGGTGTTTCCATGCTGTGACATCTGACCAGGTGGGCCAGGTGACACTGAGCTGGTGGTGCTGGGTACGGTTGGACATGGGGAGCCGGTTCAAACAGCGCTGAACTCCTGGCAGCTGCCACAACCATCACATCACCGGCGTCCAGCTCTGCCTCCCGTCACTGGTGCCACGTGTGTGGTACTGAACCAGCCACAAGAAATGGTTGTGTCTATTCCTGCCTGGCTCTGTTGTTCCCAAAGCACCATGGAGGTGCAGGGCACTGCTCGGCATCTCTGATGTGCATCTGACCAAAGCATCAAGAAACCCAGACGCAGTCAAAAGCCCATTGAGATGACTGGAAAGGGCTTGAGTGACATGGGACAAGCAGGAGGTCAAGGTTCTGCCAGACAGAGGAGAGCCTGGCACTACAGCCCCCAGCAAGGGGGTTACCTGCTGCTGTACTCACTCCTCCCGCTCTGGAAACTTTTCCTCCAGTGGCTGCAGTTTTATCTGGAAGTGGCCATGGGGAAGTTTGGGGCCCAGGTACCTACAGAGGTGTCCAGCTTGAGATAAAACGTGGGAAACACTTTGTCTGCAGAAAGGTGCAGTTTATTCCTCCCTCATCAACTCTATTTTGGGGATTTGTTTCCTAGTCGAGTTGTTGCTGTATTTTCAGCGCATTTCAAAGCCACTTCCCACGTGACAGACTCTGTTAAATCCCCTTCTCGGACGAAGGCGGTTGAAACACGCGGCACAGAAACCGCGCTGCCCATGGAGCACAACGCGCCTCGAGTCAGGTGCACCCTCGCGGACGCCACCCCCGGCCCTGGGGACACCCCACAGCTGCGCCCCATAGACGGCGACCCCCTCCCTCCCTTCCCCTGCCGGCCCCGCCCGCCCCCGGGGCCACCCGCCTTGGCCCCGCCCATTTCCCCGCCCCCTCACCTGCTGCTGCCAATGAGCGGCGGCATCCCGCGGCGGAGGCGGGTTGTTTGCCGGCGCGGCACTTCCGGTTCCTCGGCGCGCCCGCCATGGCGCCGCTGCGGTGCCTGCTGCCGCTGCTGCCCGCTCTGGCGCTCGCTCTCGGCCCCGCTGCCTCCGCCGGGGAGACGCGCCGGCCGCTGGCGCTGGAGGCGCTGGGCGAGGCGGAGGGGTTGTCGGGGGAGCTGTGGGGCGCGGGGCTGCCCGGCGACCTGCCCGAGCTGGAGCCCGAGTGCCGCCGCCTCCTCGCCGCCTTCGCGGAGGGCAGCGCGGCGCTGACGGACTGCCTGGGCAGCCACGCCCGCCCGGTGCGGCTCTGCCAGGCCTGCCACCGCCACTACAGCCGCCTCCTCGGGCAGTACGGCGACATCGCCCGCGCCGTCGGGGTGCGTCCGCAGGGCCGGGGGCGGGCGAAGGCGGGGTGCGAGGGTGCCCGGGGCCGGGGCTCGCCCCGCAGCGGTGGCGGGTTGGGGGGCCTGGGCTGTTCCCTTGGGGCCGCCAGTCACGTAAGTTCTGTAGCAGCGCCGGGCCCCGCGCCAGTGGTGCGGGTTCCTGGGGAAGGCAGGCGGGTCTCGCCCCCGGGCACCGCTGCTTCGCCCTCCCCCGCGGCGTGACAGTGGCAGTCTGGCCCAGCTCTGTGCGTGTGTTGGTGAGACCCGTGACACTGGTGTGGCCGGCGGGGCACCCTCGTGTTGTGTACGCAGATCTCCGGGTCAGTTCCCACGCTGTCAAACCCACCGTGGGGTGTAGGGTGATTTAAGGGGGCTGGGGATGTTCGGGAAGCAGTGATGGTGGCCTTCTGCTGCCTGGTGGTGTGGCGTGGTCTGTGCAGGCAGCTCATGGCATGGTTACGGGCAAGTAGCTCCACCAGCGGAAAAAAGCTTTGCTCCTCTGTGCAAGTGGAAAAACTCGAGTCGTTCTTGCTGATGAAGCAATGGCTAAAGTGCTGATGAGGAACGCTGACAGACCTTAGTTGCCCAGTGCTTCATGGAAAATTGATGGTCTCTGAAGCTGTGGCGAGTGATACACATCGTCTGTTGGGAGCCATGTCACAGTGTTCTTGGCTCCAAAGTTGGTAGGAGTGTGTGGCAGCAAACTAGAAGTCCTGAGTGCTGTTGGGAGTCTGTGGACCTCACCCCTGGGAAATCTTGACTGAAGCTGGGTCTTTACATCCTTCAGACTCTTGATCGTATATGTTGGGGTTGTTTGTTTGTTTGTGTTTGTTTGTTTGTTTTTTCCTTTCTTAGTGCTGGAGGTGGTTCATGACTAGTTTTGCATTTTCTTATCCAGTTTATCCATTTGTAAAAGTTAGTCCCTGGGATGATGCGAGGATGACAATAGTGGATCAGACCAAAGGACCTTTGTCTGTTACGCGATGGTGGCTGGAAGTGGGTGCCCTGGTAAGAGTGCAAGCAGCCAGCAAGTTTATAGCAGTGTGTCCCCTGGATTGTGCTTCCAGTCTAGAGATTTCTGAAGCTGCATTTAGAATTGCCCTTGACAAGGAAAAATTGGTTGCTGTTTAAACCCAGGTAAACTTCTGATGCATCAGTATCCTGCTACAAGCCATTTCACAGCTTAATTACCCATTGTGTGAAGAACTATCGCTTTCTAGTTCTGATGTGTTGTCCGCCTGTTTCCCCTCACCACCCTTGTGCTTGTATTGGAAAAGCGCATGGACTTTCATTTGATAATTGTCCTCTCCAGGGCAAATATCTAGCCAGTGGTCTCTTGTTCTAGTTTGCAAACCTGTAGTCTGTTTCTCGTACTGATTCTGTTCCATACCAGTAACCAGGTAATGTGAAAGCGAGAAATTGAGTATGTAATTCTCCTGGATGCTTTCAGGATGATGTTTTGGTTAGGATTAGGTTGTGAAACATGTCCTAGTACTTAGAATATGTATGAACTTGTTGCAGCAGTTGTGCTTGAGTACTGGAAGCCTGGGAGGACTGGTCCACTATGTGGTCTGGAAGACATCTGTATTAGAGAGCGTTTGGCTTTTCTTCTGTGTGTGAATTAATCAAATAAATAAAGGAGGTGATCTCTTGCTGCCTCAGTCCGTGATCACAAGTTATCGGGTATCTGATGATGTTATCTTTGCCATCCTATAACAGTTACAGTGCAATGTGAAAGCAGCAGCCAAGTTAAGTTTTTGACTTCTCTGAAGTGTATAATCCTCCTCACTAGGATAATTAAAGAATAAATTAGGCAAACATATTCAAAGAATTGTATAGGTCTACTTGATTCAGTTTTGGATTTAAAGTGCTTTTTCCCCACTCATGAGTCCAGATGGTGAGGAAGTTTCACAGCTAAAGGCCTTCATGAAGCAACCAGAGAGTTTCCTGCATAAACAGCTTCCTTGCATATCTGATTGTAATTTAGTAGATATGAAAGTGTGTGAACGTAGGAGTTACCAGATGTGGCAACATTTGACTTCTGCAGTCGAGTCTCCAAGGGAAGCTTCTTATTTAAAAAGTAAACGTGTTTTAACGAAGAGAGGTGGAAAATAGATCTCCCATAAAGCTTTGTAAGCAACGTGTTTCTTGTTAAAGAGATTTTCTTTTATGTCCCATGCCACATCAAAAAGGTTTTTGGCAGCTTTAGCAATTTTGAGGGGTGGTGGAGTCGATTTAGCAGCCAGAAACCAGGAGTTAGAGCATAGGAGTCGGATGACTGAAGGTTGTGGTTTTATATCAGTGGTCTGTGGGAGAAAATAAAGTTTTGAAGGAGAAAAACATGGTTCTGCATTCTGATAGGGATGCTTCTTGTTCATTCTGTAACTACTTTTATAGTTGTTTGACATGTTTTTTTAATGGGCTTGGTCCAGAGAATTGGCTGGAAGAATTGTGCCGGTCCCCGCTCTGGGGATGGGGTGTGCTGGGTGGCTGAGGCAGATGAGCTTGGGACCTGCCTCGGGTGGGGACACCAGAGCCTGGCTTGGCCATAGGCTTGGTTGGGGGAGTGGGTGCTGCTTCGCAGGGGGCTGTGCTTCTGGTATTGCTGCACTGTGGGGAAGTTTACTGCTGATACAGTACATTGGTACAGTGGTTTTGGAGGTTGCTTTCTGTTGTTTGAGTTTGTTTTGTTCTGAGACCAGTCTGTTGGTTCAGCTTCTTCAAATATCCCTTCAGTCCAGTGAGAATGACCCCGTCCTTCTGTCTGTCTGCACCTGGAGCAGCGGCCCAGAGATGGATGAGTATCAGCTACCTGCCAGATGAGGCCTTGTCTCTCTGCTTGCCTTTTCCTTTTTTTTTTTTTTTTTTCCTGCAGTCATGTGTTTTTGACTGACTTTTGTGCAGTCCTAGTAAGTCTTCAAAGACCATGTGCTATGTTGCTCATACTGTGAAATGGGGGATCAAAAGATTTTTATTGTTCCGTCAGTTCTGCTCTGCCTATTCTAGAAATATCAATGTAATGCGTTGTGATTGTTTAGCTGTGCTTGCTTAAAATACATTTCAAAATTTTCCCTTTGTATTTTTAATGTTTAATTGCTTTTTTCTTGTTGTTGTTTCCTTTTTCTTCTAGAATTCTTCCGAGAGCCACAACTGTGCCAAAAGCATCTTGACCTCAGACAGGCTGCAGCTAGTTGTGACCCTTTCAGAGTTTTTTAATGAAACCTGGGAGGCAGCCAACTGTGCAAGTACGTGATTCGTTCTGTGTTATGCTACTGTTATGACTTAGCCCCTAAAATTTGCACAGGTCAGAATTGTATGTATTTGTTTAAATACCGCCAGTAGATAACATGACAATCCTAAACTAGAGCTACTCCAATGAAGGGTACCAGAGCTTTTTACTCTGTAAGGTATACTGCCAAAATCTGAGGGCACTAGTCTGTTGAAAAACTTAGTCGTCACATAAATGTTTATTTTAGGCTATTCTTTCAAAAGGTAGTCTTGCTAGTTTTCTTTGTGGTTTACAGATCTTGCTGGAGACTTTCCTTTAGCTTCAGTGTGGTTTCTTCTGTTTTTCTCCATCTTCCCGTTTTTTTAAAAAACTTACCTAACAAACTTTTCCTTGTTTGTTAATAAGGTCGGTAACTCTGGGATGCTTACATGTTGAACAGTATCTGCCTTCATAGCCATGCTTTTGATTTCATTTTATGGGTGGAAGGTGACCAAGTCTATCCCTGTACCTCACTGTCCCCACACTGATGATGCCGTGCCACACTTACAGCTAAACTGTGGCATTTTGCCATTCCCCTGGTATAGGCAGTGGGACCCTGCATTAGAGGTGCACTAGAAAACGGGGAATAGCACTGTGGAGTTGAGTGTTAAAGATGCTGGGTTGGCTGTAGAATTCCTTGAGAGCCCAGAAGAGTTTGTTTTCATTTGTGAGCCTGTGCTGTGCAAAGACTGGAGAGGCAGCACGGGAGAAGCTCTGTGGTCTGTGCCGTCCTGATGTACTGAACTTGTGACCTCTGTGCCACCTGTGTCCAGCTGAATAATGCTCACCCTCAACACTGATGGCGCTTCCTTCTTTTCGGAGAATTTTCTAGGATGTTGGTTGCTCTCACAGTGCTGTTACTGAACATCTAAATTTCCAAACCACTGTTTGTGTGTTTGTTTTTTTCAAGAGTCTGTCTGGTTAGAGCACCTGAAGTGGGGTGGGGTGGATGGAAGCAGTAACATGGTAGGGTTGAACCTGCGGCGAGGGGCAAAGCCCCAGAGCTAACTGCAAAGCTGGTGAAACGGCCAGCTCTTTTCTTAAGCAATAATAACCTACGCTCTGATTCTGCTGTTGCGTTCATGGTCTAGCTGTTTCCTGGATGCTGTTTCGTCTCCGCTGCTTCTATGTTCACATAATGGCTGTTACTGTTGCTGGGCAAAGCCAGATTTGCAGGGTAGAAAATAGAAGTAATGTCTTGTTTTATCTTAAAGTCCAAAGATAATTCAGACCTCCTCTTCAGAAAGCTCTTGATGATAGTCTTCATCTTTCACTTAATCAAGGCCAATTAATTCTGAAATACGTTTTCGATGAAGAGTTAGGTCAGCGGGTCTGAGACATCACTGGCAGGCAGATAAGGGAACCGCAGTGTTGACTAGACCTATCTTTTATAGTCGAGAGCTCTTTTTGCAAGAGTGGAGTGTCTGGGGCTTGTCGGCTGTGGAAATGTTAGAAATTAGAATATCCTGATGTTTTTTTTTTCTTTCACAGATTGTTTAAAGAACAACAGTGAGGGATTATCGAATTCTACTGTAGAATTCCTGGATTTATTCAATAAATCTCTGACATGTTTTGAACATAACCTTCAGGTATTTGTGCTGTGTATTTGAGAGAAGCACTAAATCCTCTAATTGCTAGCAAAATCTTATTTGTGCTGAATAAACTGCAGATATGCATTAGGCAAATAAACTGCTGGTGAGTTTGCGAATTTTAGGAAGATAAAGCAATGATCTGTAAAATGCAGATGTTTACAGATTGAAGCCTAAACTTAATTCTAATTGATATTCACCTTGACTTAATTTTGGATGTAATTACAATGCTACTTAACATCAGAATTCTGAATTCACAATAGTTGGTAATTATATAGTAAGAAATGTCGTGTCTGCATGCTCCAAGTCTCTTTTTCTTCCTCTTTGGAGAACTGTTGTCTTCTGACTTAATAATTCAGTCTTCAAATAGCCTTTTGATAATATAGACTAGTTCAGAAAGACCAGTACCTTCAATCATTGTAACAATTCTTTTGGCTGATAAAGTTACGGGTAGATGAAGTTTGTCCATATTGCAAAGGCAATGTAATTAACTTTGTGAAATAAATGTGGTAATTGTGCCCAAAGAAAACGTCCTAAATAGCCTAAGAAACGGCGCGTATTCCGTTTCAAATGGAAACAGGCCACATTCTGGGATCATTCAGTGGTAAAAATAGGAAATGATAGGTATGAGACAATCTCTGAGGAAGCCGTCTGCTTGCTTTATTATTAATGATGTCTGGGAAACGTGCCTTTATAGGCCTTGGCCAGGAGCAGTGTGGACCGGCCTATTGATCAGCTCAAGTGTTGGCACTAGAACTTAACCCAGTGGTCAGTGGCTAGCTGATGTAAGCATTACTGGGTTGGAATATCTTTAGAGATTGTACTATTGTTTTCAGGTGTGTTGTGTTTCATTCGGGATGGTGAAGGCCGCAGATGAAAATAATTACTTACTATGGCAGAGTCTATCCCTGTCAGTACACCTCAGCAGCAACAACAGTTACTTGTTAGGTATGGGCAAATTAGAACAAAACACAGTATTAAGGAACCTTCTGGGAATTGGTACTTTAAAAATACATGGTAAAAAAAGAAAAAAAAAACCAACAAAAACCCTAAAAAAACCNAAACCAGAAAACAACAACAAAACCCAACAACAAACAAACCCAAAAAACAACTGCTAGTGCAGGGAGCAGCTTGAGATGCATAATCTGCAGGAAGTGGATCCTGTCCCTAATGAGTTGGAGTTGTTCCCTTTCCCTCCTGCATGCTCATGTGTTTTGTCTGTCTGGGCCTCTACTCAATCCAGGATGCTAGAAATCTGGATTCGGGTTCAAGCTTGTCTCTAGTTTTTAAGTTGTAGGCGTTTTTTCTCTTTATAATGTCTTAAAATCTGTATTAATGCTGTTTTATAACCCTAGGGACAAGCCATCTATCTGTCACCAAATAACTACACAGAAGTGTGTAAAAACTGCAATGAAACCTACACAATGTTGAATGACCTGTATAACCACTTGCAAAGGATGAACAGGCAAGGTGGTGAGTCTGGGCACTCCGCGCACTTGTGCATCGATGTGGAAGATGCAGTAAGTATTTATTAATACTTGGCAAGGAAAGCTTGTCACGGAAATCTTTATTCATCTGAGCTACTTGCGGTTGTCGTGCTAGGGATTGCCTTTTCCCTTTCGACGTGGGACAGTGGGAGCAGCAGCGCCTTTGGCAGGCTGGTGTCCCATGGGGGGAAGGCAGCTCAGTGGGGCTGTCTTGCTGGGTCCTGTCCTCAGGCAGTGCAGCAGGAGTGTGACCCAAGTTCCTGATCACCCAAGCGTGTTCCAGTTTGAGTAGTTGCACTTTAATTTCTTGTTGCTGCGAAGGGGATGGATTTAAAAAAAAAAATCTCTTAATCTTCTGGCTTTTAATGTGAAGCTTTACTGCTATTGTTCTAGCCAGTGTAATAATTGATTCCTTATTACAGCAGCTGTTTCTAGGAGTCCTCAGCATTGGCAACATATGTTTGGGAAGAGCTTTGTTATATTGTGGGGCTTTAAGTGGCTGGGCAAAACAAGCGCTGACAAAAGTGTGGGATTAGCCCTGTCCCTGCAGGCTGGTAGTGAGTTCTCTGGGAAACAGACATGTGGCCATGTCTGCAGTGTATTTGAGTGCAGTCTGGTTTTGAAACTTGTGAAAGTTTTAATGTGAAATCTTGGCTCCGTTCAAATTGTCTGTTTCTACATTTCCGGGGATTTGCTCGCTTTTGGGGAGAGGCCTCTGAAAGTGTTGTTTTCTGAGGTTATATTTGAACACTTGAGTGGCCTCAGTGTTTGCCACACTGCACAGCAAAACCGCGTGTGTGTTCACAGCTTGCTTCTTTTTTCCTTTTAGATGAACATCACTCGGAAGCTTTGGAGCAGGACTTTCAACTGCTCTGTTCCCTGCAGTGATACAGTCCCCGTGATTGCGGTTTCATCCTTTATTCTCTTCCTGCCTGTTGTTTTCTATCTCAGTAGCTTCCTTCACTCGAAGCAGAAGAAACGGATAGTCATTTTGCGTAAGTGGTGGTGCTGGCGTTTCGCTGTTGGAGTTGGGTGGTGCCAGGGACTCGCTTGGCTCTGGTGGGAGCAGGGGCCCAGCCAGCTCTGCCTGCAGCTGTGCTGACGGTGCTAATAGCGACTATTAGTCTGCTGCTGTCCCCTGAAGAAGGGTAGTAAAGAGCTTCAGCCTTATCTTTTCATTAAAGTTTCTGGACGTGAGCAGAAAGCTGTTTGCGAGTCTGTGTCGGATAAATAGAGGGAGCGGAGAGACTAGTTTTGTGGAATTCTTTGTGTTTAATTTTAATATAATTTTTCCCTTTCTAGCCAAGCGCATCCAGTCAAATGCCAGTCTTGTGAACATCCAAGAAAAATACAGCTGAGCTGCAAAACAAAACCTGAGAACTGCTGCTGGTATACAGTGGGTACAATTGTGTTGGAATGAGGCCGGCACAAAAGAGGAGTTAATTACGGTTTAGTGTAATGATACAGAGCAACACAAGTTAAACAAAATGCTGTCTGACTTCTAAGTGAGGATATTAACAAACATGACAAGGCAGGGCTGGGTGACACTGTGTGGACTCTAGTTTCAAAAAATCTGTGTTTTTTTTTCAGTCTCGGCTGAAGCTGGTGTTTTTTGTGTTTCTCAGCTTTTGTACTTCTCATCAATAGAATAGCTATACTTTCTTTGCACGGTATTTTTCCATATTTATTGTATTTGTTTTACAGAAACCTGAGATTCTGAATCTTTTTGAGGAGATTTTCATAGACAGACAAAACCTGAAATAGTATTTGATGTTCCTGCTTGAAACATTATGTTTAATTCCACATAATACTCAGTCTTGCCAGACGTGGGAGAAAAAGGAAACCTTTGATAAAGAAAAAGTTCTTATCTTTCCTATACCACTCTAAAGTCATGCTGCTGGTATCTGTTTAAAAAACAAAAAAGGCATGAAATATGCAGAGAAAGTGGTAATATATTATGCCTGAAGCCAGCAACAAAAGCAACAGAACTGCCAGTACTAGGCTTGGATAGTAATCATTGATGACTCCAGTATTCAGTTATCTCTGAAAGAGGTGGCGTATTTAGTCGTTTGCACACTTTAACCACTAAAATAATTGCTTTTCAAACGTTACGTTTTCAGAGGCTTATTTTAGATGTCTCTTTGGGTAACTGAATGCTTCACTCTTTGTTTATGGTGTTGTTTCCTTTTTAATTATAAAGGTGTTTTATTTTGTTGGTTGTTTTTTTAGAGGATAAGTGGGGTAAAGTCAAGTCACTGGAGATGCTGAATTACCTGGTCTAGAGCTTGCTGTGGCTTAATACAGAGGTGTTTACAGGAACTTTGTAGGGGAAAAGTTACCTTTTCTAGATAATATGTATTTTAGGAGTAAACGAACCAGAGGGTGCTGTAACTCAAAAACTGTCCTGAAGGACAATGAAAGTACTGTGTTGGGAATTGATGACTTTCAAGAAACAGTTTAAAAAAAAAAATTAGGCCTGTAAAATAGATGAATGTAAACAAATTCAAGCTTGCAGGATTCCAAAGCTGACAGAGAAATTAGTGCAATAACTGCGGGTATGGATAGTGCTAATGACGGGCTGCGAGCACAATTCACCAGCTGCAGCAATAGCGATGGTTCAGTTTGGTTATGATAGTCCTGATTTGGGAGAGTGGTGGGCTTGAAACGATTTATAGCTGTAGTAGGGGTTAATGAATTCCAGAGTCTTTGCACCCGTTTTGAAGTGTGTTCTCTAACTTTGAGATGAAAATGAATGGCTATTACAGCTAAAAAATGAAAATTATCTTGGGATCTGTGTGTCTGATATCTGTCAAAAAACCATGTGAAATAGTAGTGTTATGTATTTTACTTGCTTTGGAGCCTAGAATGTTGAATTTTTTCCTTTGTACTAAGGCTCAAATAAATGTATAACCATGTAACAAATCAGTCCTAAAGCTCTTCAAGTTATTGATTTTCTTGTTTTTCTGTTTGTTTGTTTTTGGTTTTTCTTTCTGTGTTTGTTTTTTAGTTAAGACACACTGTTGGTTTTAAAGACAAGTTGACAGTATGTTTAATGTTCAGTAAAATACCATGTTAGTGATTGGTCTCACCCATGTGATTGCCTTGTGTTTTATTGGTAAGAAGTATTTATCTCCCTCTGTTAAACGTGTGAATTACTAGGTCAACAGTCAGTTTGTTGGAGGTAGTTTACAACAACAACATAAAGCTGTGTTTCTCTTGCTTATTTCTTAAAGTTACCTTCTTGTGGCTGGGAGAGGCATGCTGCCTTTAAAAAAAAATATATTTTTTATATCTATTATTCTTAAACTTCAACTTTCTGGGCTTATTCAGCTGCCTGCTCTAATAGCATTACATTGATTTGGGACATCATATGATTGAGAGCTGTTCAAAGCAATCTTTCATTCGTGCAGATAAAGCCAGTTTGTATGCGCAGCATTTCAGAATGACAGCTTTTATACTGTAAGCAGTGGCTTTTTGAGCACATTCATGTTAAGTAGGTCTGAAAGTCATTACTTTTGGATATGGTGGTTAAGCACTTTAAAAAAAAAAAAGGAAAAAAGATCAGCTTTTCTTATTTTCCCGACTGCTAAGCCAAACGGAAATACTCATGTGACTTTTGTTGGTTTTTATTTTAAAGCAGCAGTAAAGTTTAAGGTTGAGATTTTTACTATTACTTCTACTGTTTTGTCCCTTTTATTTTTTTCCCCCTAAACTTTGTACTACTAACTTTCTTTACACAGTATTGTATTTTTGGCAGGATATTTCGTATATGAATTGATTGAATTCTCTTTATACTCTATTTCTTAGAGAAATGTAGAAGCACAAAGATTGTGTTGAAGGAGAACTAGAATTCTTTTTGCTGCTAATCTATCTTCTTGGTTTACTTTTTGCTTTTTTGGTATTATATTTACTAAATGGGATGAACTTTGAAATACTACTTGTTTGTATCTTTTTGTGCAAATAAAGTTTTCTTACTGTGGCGTAGCACTTAGATTCATGTTTGTACTTGCTAGGAAACCTCTAAACACAGAAAGTCAGCTCTAATAAAGATTGCCAATAAACAGTGAACAGTGTGGTTGCTTAATTGCTTCATTTATAGTAGTTTTTTACTCCTACTGTTCTGGGTTTGTGTTCAGAAGCACCTGCTTATTATTCCTCATTATGCTATTTGCAGGAAAACAGCATCAGAAAGATTTTTTGAAGCTGCGCTGAGTTACAGAACAAATGGAGAGCAACTGCTGAGAGCAGGTGGAGTTTGAGCGCAGTCGCTGCCTGCTGGAGCATGGGGAAAGGCTCCGCTTAGTTGTGACAAGAGTTGCTTAGATGGGTGCAGTGAGTAAGGCTGGTGGGGACAACTTGCTGTCTTTGTGGGGAGGATTTTTGCTGTCTGCCCTGGCCACTTATGCCACTCCGTCCGGCACAGTGTTGGATTCATTTTGAGCTGGAAGATTTCTCTAAAAATGACAGTGCAGTGCTTCAGCATGGAGAGAGCCGACTGTCCCGCCTAGTGGTAGGAGCCTGGTGGAGTAGAGGTGGGATGTGAAGGTCTCGAAGGCAAGTTCAAATCTTGGTGCGTTGCTTGTGAGGGACTTCCAGGAAGGCTGGGAACACTGTGACGCAGGTGCGTGGGGTGCAGCTTCAGCTGAAAAACTGGGAAGGGTTCTGGTTGCCTGTGTGCTTGGGAGAGGGACCTGGAAGGGATTAAGTACAGGGGAAGGGCAAGTGCGAAGAGCAGGGGATTTACCCAGTGCGTGGAGCAGAAGCTCAGAGAGTAATTGAGGGTGGAAATGGGGGTCTGGAAGGACACTCGGAACAAAGTATTTCAGAGGGAGGGGCTGCGGAAGTTCACGGGTGGATGAAAGACCCTGAAAAAAGAGGGTACAAGTGGGGCCTTGGTTGCAGCTGAGCTGAGAACAGGAGGCTCTGGCTCCTTGGTGGAGGTGAGGTTGGGGGCTGGTAGCAGAGAGAGCTGGTGAGCCCAAGTTCCTCACTGGTTTGTGATGGGACATGTGGATGGGCACCTGCCTGTGCAGGGTGGGACGGCAACAGGGACTTGCTTCTGAGTTATCCAAAAGCAACTGCTTTGTCCTGGGAGGGTGCTTGCATCGTGTGATGCTGTTGATGTTGTTGAAGTAATCCTGGTTCAAAGGCTCTTTACAAAGCTCTTGTTCTATTTCAAGCTGAGTGAAGGCTCCTGTTTAGCACTAAACAGGGTACTTTAAAATAAACAAAAAATAGCTGGGTTTTGTGTAATGGTTGCTTTTTTCCATCTTTTTTAAACGCCTGCTGCAATCACAAAATGGCTTCAGTTTCCTAATGTTTTGCTTCTGGTGCTTTCTGTCCAGTTAATCAAATACCATCGTATCTTCTTGCATTTCTGCTAATTTATAGATTAGTTTTCATGACCTGAATTTAGAGTTTCTCTAGAATTAACCTGTGTGATTAACAAAGTCACTGCACTCCCAATCAGAACATATGGGTAGCTTACCGATTTTTGTTCATGTTTTATTGTGAATTTTCCTTCTGGGACTGATGTCAGCATTTTTAGTCTGATTTGTCAATAAGTTTGTGCAGGGTGTGCCTTCTGTATTTTTGCCAGTATAAAAAGTTACACGCTGGAAGAGCAAAGCCAACAAATTCTGCAACTTCTGTGAAGCGTTACTGCTCCCAGCGTTGCCGTCGGTGTCTGTTGCTACTTGCTGGAGTCAGCCAGGGTGATTTATGCGCAATCAGCAGCCTTGTGTTACGCTGAGAGATGAAATGTGGTTTGCTATCTTTGAAACCCTGGTCTAATCCAAGGGAAAAATAACATGTAAAGGAAGAAAACAGGAGGTTATATGATTGGTGACCAGAGCAGTTGTGTGATAACCTTTTCCAAGCACAGACAAAAATACCTGCAACTCTGCTGGCCATCAGGAAGGGTTCTGGTGTGATCTGTACCCAGGACACTGGGTATGGGCTTTGGGAGCTGTCTGTCCAGCGTCTGCTGCTATGGCACACAGTTTCCACACTTGTGCTGGTCCAAGCTGGTTTCCCCCAGCACCTGCTCTGAGGCCTGAGGAGCTGCCTGGGGCACTTGTGATTCGTGCTGGATAATGTGAGGGTGTGGGAGCACCCATGAGCACACGCACTTCTCTGGAGGCGCAGTGGGCCAGGATGGACCTTCATAGGTTTTTGTTACTGTCAGCCTTATACAGAGAAGAAAAAGCTGCGATTTTCTCCCAGATAAAACAACTTAGAATTGTAGAATCTTAGAACAGTTTGAGTTGGAAGGGGCCTTCAAAGGTCATCCAGTCCAACTCCCTGCAATGAGCAGGGACATCTTCAACCGGATCAGGTTGCTCAGAGCCCCATCCAGCCTGGCCTGGAATGTCTCCAGGGATGGGGCATCTACCACCTCTCTGGGCAACACGTTCTAGTGTTTCACCAACCTCGTCTCCTGCTGAGTCCTTGCTTTGATGTGTCTGCGTAAGGTGTGCAGAACAGGAACTTGATTACTTCAAATGCCACTGGTGTTTTACAAGGGATCTCCACTCTACGTGGGCATAAACAAACTGGTGAGGCGAGGCTGTTTGGCACTGGCAAAACACTTGGCTTTCACCTAAACCTAAACTGTGTTTCTTCTCCTGTCAGTCCCACTTTGAGACCCAGGAGGGCACCTAGTGCAAGTCTCTGCTCAAGCAGGGCTGCCTCCAACGTTGGATCAAGTTGCTCCTACTGATTTCTCTGACCTGTGGAAGGATAGTGCCAGCAAACTGGCACCGTGGGGAACCAATATGGGAACACTCTATAGCATAGTATAGCTTTGAAATGAGTCTGCTGCTTGAAGTGTGAGCTGGGTTTGGGGTTCTTTTGCTTCTGTGTATATTCCTTGCAAATGGGACTGTGCAGAATAGGGCCGACTGGGTGGCAGGATGGCAGGGATGCTGCCGCAATGTTTTGCGGAGTCAGAGATGCAAAGTTGCATTGAATAAACTGCTAATTGTTTCTTAAAAAATAATAAGTAGTGATGGAAATAAGTTAAACAGTTAAATGATGTCTGAAATCTTCCCCTACTCCCATCTGAGGTGAAAATATTGGAAAGCTCTTTCAAATATTTAATAATAGACGCTTGCTAGTAGCTTGGTTGAAGTTTTAACTTTTAATACTGAAAATTTCCCTCTGGTGCCAGCACAGTAAGTATCATGGATTGCTGCAATTAAACCAGTGCCTTAAGTTATTCATAATACTCTTTCTGGGCAGCATTCCCACCTGCTTAATCTGTGCTATCCAAGTGTTTATTAGAACTGACTGTTGAAAAACGCCAAGCTAAATTGGACATAAAAAAATCAATATGATGCCCTAAACTGGTTTAATGTGTCTTTCCTCTTCAATAATCCTACACGTTACTGATTTATTTGCTGTAATGAACATGCCATTCAACCGAAACAAGATTAGCTGCTTAAACGGCAGCTTTAAGCACGGAGCAACTTTAATGCTGCTTTATGTTTCATTGTAATGCTCAGCACTTACAGTGTTGTCTCTTTTTCTCCTCTGCAATAAAGAATTTGTGTGAAGATCACAAAGGGCTCCAGAGTGGTGTTTTGTTAAAGCATTCGAAGCAGTAAATTTGAGTCGGGGTTGCAATGTGGCACATCCTTCATCCAAATCTATGCGAAACCAAACTGGTGAGCAGGATTAATGCATGAATTTATATTCCCTGAAGGATTTTTCTGGGGTTAACCATGAAGTAAATGGCTTATGTCAAACTGATCTAGGTTAAGACAGAAAGAACAGCCACTGGCAGTCAGAATATTCCTTTGGACTTCATTCAGATTTTTTTTTTGAAGCATTTGACACAGCAATTTATTGTGCTGCAGGAAGAACAGACTGCAAGGAGTGGGGGTCTTGGTTTTGCAAGGAAGAGTTGTAAGATACATCTGGTAAAGACTGAAGATTTTTGAAGGAGTCTATAGCAGAGTAGGACAGGGAAATAAAAGTGATACAGGTATTTTATACCTGTCCAGTATTGTATAATAAAGTCTGTTGTATTTTTTAATACTGGCGAGGTCTGAAATGTTTAAGCTCTCCAGTTTCCAGGTAAAACTGTGTGTTCTCTTCCTACTACAGCAGAAAGGCTCAGCTGGGAGTCTCTAAAGCCAGTGGGTTTCGGTTACTGTTTTGTGCTTTCCCTCTGCCATGGAAAGACTGCTTTAGATAATTATTTTCCCTTCTTTTTGATTAAGAAGCAAGTTGTGTTTGTTAGGGTATCTGTATATTCTCTGTGGTTCTAAAAATTGCGGTGAATTTTCTGTTTGCAGTACAATATAATATTTATTTTTCTTTAGAAGACTGTTGTGGGGGACTATGGTGGGTCTGTGGATTCCCTGACAGAGGGTATGGGAACAAAGATCAGCCTTGAAGGTAATAAGGTGTACCCGTGAGAAAGAAGGGATGTACCTATGAGAGAGAAGGGAGTAAAAGAGTAAAATTGATAATAGCAAAATTAGCCAATGATATGTTATTATTGCAGCCTGTAACCAATAGCAAAAAGACACTTGAGCTGGTAGACTAGATAAAAGAGCATTTGTGGCAATAAATGGAGACTGCTGTTTGTACAGAAGAACTTGGTCTATGTCATTTGTCTGTCTCAACCGCGACAGACTGTGATGAGTCGTCAATATATATTTCAGCAGCTTTTTAGGGCCTTGAAGTCTGAATATTAAAACCAGAGAAATGAGCTTCGAAGTATTGTAGAAGAGTGCTGAGTTGAGAGCAATTACTCAAAAATGTCGAAATGAGAAAAAATGTCAAAAGTAGCATGTTTGCACTGCGCTGGAGTAGGTTTTCAAATGGATGTTGTGGTTCTGGCTCTGCAAAGTGCGTGTTTCTACTGGTGAATGGTGCTTTTCTCCAGGTGATGAGAACAGGGAGTTTAAAGTGATCTGGCAAAGGAGAGTTGAGGGGTTGAAGGCAGCTATTTCCGGAGGAGGAAATGCACTCTATAAGTCTGTTTGGAGGAGCAGCCTTACTTTGCATTGCTCCATTGAAGAAAAAAACAAAAATAGCTTTCAGAACATCTGCCTGAAGTGTGAGTGCTGGCATGCCAAGAGAGGGCTGACGAGTGCTAGCAAAGATATTAGTTTGCCATTGATATGATGCTTCTTCATGGAAAAACAGAATCTCGGGGTGAATGGGATGGAATGCCCTGAGAGGAGCGTGCATGCTTCAAGGGGAAAGTAGTGTCCTCAACAGCTGGTTTAAAGTTGGTCAGGGGATGAGTAGTAACAGCCGTGTTATGTCTATGAAGCGTGCAAGTGGTGTGTTTTTCCTCTGCTCTAAGGAGCCACATCGGCACCGTTTGTTGTTGTTCTCCAGCGAGCACAGGTCTAAGTGATGCTTACAGTGGGGCTCTGGGGTCTGATTGCTCTGCATTACAGTGGGCTCTGTCCCTAGTGCATAATATGCTTTTCCTTTTTTTTTTTTTTTTTGTCTCTTACACAGATAAGCAGAATATAAGGAGTTCCTCACATGAGTTCCTTTAGATCCACTCATAGGCTCCCACACTCGTATTTTACTTAATGACGAAGTGATTTGTGTGATCTCCTAAATCATGGCATTGGAAGCACTTGGACCGACCTGTTTGCTGTCCAAGCAAGCATCAGGAGGAGGGACAGTGAGAAGGAAGAAATGAGGGAGCAACAGTGAAACGGAGCAAGAGAAAGCAGGGTTGAGTAGTCCTGGGAAAACCTCTGCCTTGGCTTGTGTAATGGGAGCTTATACAACACGTAACCCAGTCTGACCCTGGCCCTGCCAGTTCTCAGCGACTATATTTTTACTAAGATTAAGCTTTTCTTTCTTTTCCCTGGAACAACTTTCTTGGCTTTTAGCTTGCCTGCTGCCTGGCTGGCATGGCCGAGGCAGCCCCACCTGTTTATTTCTATGATTTATAGCCACCTGCAGCCCAGTGCGTGCCCAGCTTCCCCCATGAAGTTCCACAGCAGCATCTCACCAGGGAAGGCCACTGGCAGGAGGTTCACCACCCACCAGAAATGGTGTCTGTTCTCTGCTGGTAACAGCATTGTTGGGAAAGGAAAGAAAAATGTGGCAAATTCGTATAATATATAACACCACCCTTCAGTTTAGCAAAGCAACAGCAAGCTCCCTAAGTATAATGGGTCTCTCACTACTCGAAAGGTTGCAGGACCGACCAGAGCTCAGTTTTATCCAGGAAACTCAGGGCTTTCTGCCTTCTGGATTTTTATTCATGGTGTCCTTTTTTCCTCTGGCCTCAGCCTGCCATCAGCAGCGCTGCCGCGTCTTTGTGCGCTGGGCAGCTGCTGCAGTCTGGCTCACTGACAGGCCCTGACAAAGCCCAGCAGCCTGGTTTGACACTGGTAGCCTCAAAGCACCTTTCCCTGTGACAGCTGCTCCCACATCTAAGGTACCCGTGGGGGACCAGGTAGGACTTCTGCCCTCAGAAATAAAGATGGTAACCATTTTTTGCCATTAGTCACTTGGGAGTCCAAATCCAGCCTTCAGAAGTGTGGTCAAACCCCCTGGCCCCCAGTACAGTGTAGCATCCCAATAGCCGAGCTACTCTGAAAGCAGGACCCGGGCTCCTATGCGACTTACTATTTCTGAACAATATTCCATCTTGTTCAGCTATAAGGTATTTTTGAAAATACTTGGTCAAGTTCAGCATGGTCTTTAATTCATGTTTGTCAACATCATCTGAATTGATAGTCTCCTGTTTTTTCACTAGTGGGGCTTTGAACTTGCTTTATTCAAGGTTTGCTGTATAGGTTATGTGAACTTACTTTTCACGGTCAACTTTCATGGGGCCCTTCAGTGCAATGTGTGGCACCCCTGAGGTTGAAAACCACAGCTGCAACTCAACCACAGGCTGTTTGGGTGAGTATCCTGACATCTCTGACTGGTGCTCTGCACCACACCATCCTCAGCTTCTCTGACTGTTTCTTCTGGCTTTAAAAATCTACAGTCAACACATTTCAAGTGTTGTTCTGTTCTCCCAGGACTTGGTGTCCTGTCTCGCAGCTTAAAGTCCATGATGTTTGCTGGTTCTTCTGGCTCCGTGCCACTCCAACGTGATGGAATAACATTTGCCGTCTCGGAATGGTTTTTGTACTCTGTGGTTGCCGCTCTATCTTCAGTATCACAATCCTGATTCAAGCAGGGTGGGTGCAGCATCCTGTGGTTTCACCAGATGAAAGCTGGGTTCTCATGATCATGGAAATGATTGCGGCAGCTTTCCCCAAGGAAGCGTTATTCAGCTGACTGCGAGGGACACAAGTCATGATCACTAGGGTCAGGAAGCAAAGAGAAGCCCATAGTCTGAGAGGGCAAAAGGCACTATTGGAGATGAAAGTTAGTTTATGGAATCTCCCCAAGTGCTGAGCAAAGATGATCTTGCAGCAGAATTGCTTTGACACTTGATATTTTGCAGCACAAGCAGGTTGTGGCTTATTATTAGGAAGTGTTGCTTATCCCTCACTGGTACCCAAATGCTTCAAAATGAGCTTTACACCTGAACACTGAAATTTTCTTCCCAGTAATACATTCAACAGTGACTCTGAGTTCACAGAGACCGAAGGCTCCAAATCCTCGAGCTTTGCAGAGGGCTGCAGTGTACCGGAGCCCTTAGCGAGCAGGGGCTGTTCCCACACGCTCTTGTGGCACGGAGCCGAAAGAAAAGCTGCCCACGAAGCTGGAAAGCAAACTTTAACCTGGCACTTACCAAGCAGAGAGTGAGGAGGCTCTTGTCTCCTGCCTGGTGTCGGTTCAGGGGTTGAAGCAGCACTGACAGGTTTTGTTTTCTCTGCAGAAGCACCTGGCCTCCCTTTGCGGTTTGCTCAGCCGCAGGCTCCTTTCCCTGTGTGGCTGCTGTCAGGGACCTGCAGCCTCGGGGCTGGTGGGGCTGCCAGCAACGCTCCCGCTGCCCAGCCGTAAAGGAGGGTCACAGGCCCCACGTGCTCATCGTGGGCTGTGCAGCACGTAGCATAACAAGGTTCTGGTAGGTAAGCAGATATCCAGGGCACTAATGCTAACAGTAATTGTTGGTTTTACGTCTCTGAGTGGAGGCTGAGAGAGTGTCGAGAAGCAGTGCCGCCAGCGTGCACCGTGTTTGCATCCTCACAGAACCAGGTAGCGGAGGCTGCTCTTACCCAGCACCCCGTGTGCGCCAGCCTTGCTGGGGAACGTGAGGCCGTCTCGCACAGTGGCTGAAGAGTGAGGAAATGCTCTAAAAATGGAGCCAGTGAAGGTAATTCCCACATCCAGTTCCTTTATCGTGGCTTCTGTTGTGCTCTCCTTGGTGGACTGTGTACGAAAGCTGACCCCCAGTGACTGGTAACAGGGGTAGATTTCTGCTTCTTGTGCATACAGACGTCCACTACTTAGTCAAAGTGAAAGCAACCCCTGCAATAAGAGATAAGAAGCAAAACCACATGTGCTTCACTTTTTGCTGGCGATGCAGGGGGACTACAGCTCTGGGAGGGGGATGAGGCTTCTCCCTCTGGCATGGGGTTTATCCCCAGGCAGGGTGACCACCCTGCAGCACACACCTCACTGTACAACAGCCACTGGTCTCGCAGGTAGGTAGGTAACCTCAAGAAAAAAAGCAAAGCATATACAGATGTGCTCTGCCTCCACTTGATCTCTCACCACCTTGGGATTTTTGCTGCTGCTATGTCTAGAAGCCTGTAAGCAGAACAGCCACATCACAGGGATTCAGATGCCTGGTTGTTCTGCATGAGGATGCCAGGATGTGACCCACGTGCTCCGCGTTTGAACTGACTATTCTGAATCAGCTATAAGATCTCAAAGGCACTTAAACTGGGCAAAACCATGCTTTCTTCTCTGCTATGGTTTGTGAACGCTTCATATTCAAGAAATGTTCACAAACATTGTGAACAATATATGAACACAAACGTTCATATACACACATTCAACACATTCATATGTGTATATGAGTATTTCAATGCAAGATATGCATGTTTTTTTTCCAAAAAATTATGTTGACCCAGCTGCAAGTGCTGAGTAAAGGAACAGCACCATCCTCTATGTGATTTGGGCAGAAATTAAACTTTTAGCTTAATGGTCTGACACTACAAAACTCTCGTATTTTTACACTGGCAACTCATTCCAAGGGGAAAATAAACATAAGACAACACAGACAGGTAGAAGTGGCAGATAAAAATGCCTAAAATAGATTTTTAAATATGTATATGCATTTCTTTTTCTGCTAAGTGGAACTTCTTGATTTCAGAGAACGTTAATTCTTAGCTGCTGTATCATGCATGAGTCAGACGATCTGTGAAATGGGGGTGCATGGTCTGTCTAATGCACTTGCTTCCAGCATCTGAGGGGGAAGATGAAGAGAAAAGCGGAAAAAATTAAGGAAAAGGGGAAAAAAAAGTAGAGATTGTTAAACCTAAGACTAAGATACCCTGTCTTACTCACTGGTAGAAAAAAAACGTGTATGCTGCTAAAAGGGGATGAAAAGAGTACAAATTCCAGTCAGATGTGCCTCTTGTAAAAAATGACTAATTAAATGACATTGGTAGCTTAAAAATAGGCCTTGCTTTAATGGGAAAATATTTTAGAGGTCATTTAGAAAGAAATCAAAAACCCAGGAAAGATGAAGAGAGTATGACTGCCTGCCTGCGTTTTGTTATTTCTTAGAAGTACACCTCGTTTTGGGGGCAGGTTTCAAGAACAGCAATAAAGCCCAGCACATGTTCTGTAGCTGTGCTTGTACAAACAAGCCTGGTCCAGGGCCCATCAAGGGGCCGCAGAGGTCAGAAAACAAATGCTGAGTGGCGGGCAAATGATTCCAGCCTCTTCCCAACCCTCAGGCGAACCCTCCTGTTCCTACCAGTTTCAGAGGGACTGACCCAAGATTTGCCCCTGTGGAAGCAGGAGCCTTTCTGCCCTCAGGCCACACCAGGAGGGATGCTCTGGGAGGAGGAAAGCCACCAGCTCTCCGCACACACCAGCAAACCCCCGCCTGCCCGAGCCTGGCCTGAGCCCGAAGGTGGCCGGGCACCACTCCTGCGCTAGCCCAATGGGGCCTTTTCCATACATTCCTTGTGTCATAGAATCATAGAACAGTTTGGGTTGGAAGGGACTTCCAAAGATCACCTAGTCCAACCCCCTGCAATGAGCAGGGACATCTCCAACTAGATCAGGTTGTTAAGAGCCCCGTCCAGCCTGGCCTGGAATGTCTCCAGGGATGGGGCATCTACCACCTCTCTGGGCAACCTGGGCCAGTGTTTCACCACCATCACGGTAAAAAATTTCTTCCTTGTGTCTAGCCTGAATCTCCCTTTTTATTTTAAAAACATTATCACTTGTCCTATCACAACAGGTCCCGCTAAAAAGTCTGTCCCCATCTTTCTTTTGGGCCCATTTTAAGTACTGAAAGGCTGCAATAAGGTCTCCCAGGAGCCTTCTGTTCTCCAGGCTCAACAACCTCCAGCCTGTCCTCATAGGAGAGATGTTACAGCCCTCTGATCATCTTGGTGGCCTCCTCTGGCTCCTCTCCAACAGGTCCATGTGTTTGCTACACTGAGGGCTCCAGAGCTGGACACAAGACTCCCGGTGGGGTCTCAGCAGAGTGGAGTGGAGGGGCAGAATCACCTCCCTTGACCTGCTGGCCACGCTTCTTTTGATGCAGCCCGAGATACAATTGTGTTGTTTGAAATGCGCATCCTGAGCATCAGTAGCTTTACGGGGAGGAGCTTTAGGATGGGAACAGCACAAAAGCAATGTCAACTGAAGAACATAGAGCTGCTGTATGGGTCATCTCTAGTCCAGGAGTCCATCTCTACTCTGCCTGCCAGTTCTGACACGATGGGTAGGACTCATAATTTTTGGTTCATGTTCTTAATTTCATAAACCTTCACCATTTCTCCTCTGCAGTTGCCCCAGTAGCATGTACACCCCAAATATCTGTTTCTCAAACCATCTGCCTGAACACCTGCAGGATGAGCTTTTTGTTGTTGTTGTTGTTTTTTTAAATCAGTTTATATACTGAAAACATGAAAAGGATTAATGCAAAAGGGAACTGTTTGATCTCTTTCACCAAATAACCATATCAAAAGCTCTTTTCAATGCCTTTTGTTGAAACATATAAAAGTCATGAACTCCTCGGCTGCCAGCCAAACACATCAGAGCATACAGGCCAAAGTGCTGCCCACTGTAAGCCCATGTCCCTCTGCTGATCTCCAGGGATGTGAACTGACTTCTGCCATGACTAGATTCAGCCTCTGGGGATTAACAAGGTGTTCGTAAGATTGGTAATGCTGAATGTTCTGCAAAGAAATGGGATAAATGTGTTTGAAAAACCTGCAAATGTATTTGAGATGAAAAGCTAGGTCCTGAAATACAACAGATACTATTTCCAAGACAGACTGACAGACTGTTTATCTTTGAGATGATTAATATGAAAACCAAACCAAAACAAACCAACTATTTTCTAAACACCTGGGAATTTTTATTCAAAACCTCACTTTGCTCTGAATACTCCAGTCTTGTCTTCCTGGTGTTTGCCAGGGAAGGCTGTTCCCCAGTAAAGGAGAAGTTCCCTTCAGGTCTTGTTACAGTAACAGCAAAGCTCTAGATGGGAAATTCTCCCTCTCTTCACATGAACCATAGTTCAAAGGAAAAGGAAGAGGTTTCCTACTTTAATTTTTCACCCTGTGTTTTACTTCAGAGCTTTTCCATCTAATTTGGAGAGGTACTGAAAAAGGCAAAGATAAAATTATGAGGGTGCTTTGCAGCTGCAGTGAGGTTTATTACCAGGAACAGGGCTGGCACAAACACTTAGTGAATGCCAAGGAAGCTCCAGGGTGCAGCCAGGAGGAGTTCGTGGGAGAGGTTAACGTTGGTGGTTTTACAGGCCCCAGGACAACCACAGGCCCGTGCCGCCAGCCTGGGAGATCACTGGCCAGGAACCACTGGGGAGCCCAGGGAGCCGTGATGCCACCAAAACCACTGCCAAAATGGGCAGGAACGTGGAGGGGAAGCAGGAGCTCAGAGCGGTGCATGGGTTGCTTGGGGTTTGGTTTCCCAGCAGTGGTCCACCTCTTCACAGTTGTTCAGGGCAGGACAGCTGGCACAGCTCCTGGAGTCCGCAGGGTGGAAGAAACTCCTCATTGTGTCCTGTAAGGGGCTGCTTAGAATAACAGAATCGTTCCGTCTGGAAGAGGCCCTCAAGATCATCGAGTCCAGCCATAACCTAACTCTAGCACACTTCTGCCTGGTTTTCACACAAGTCCTTGGTTCTTCCCTCAAGTGCTTCCTTGCAGCATTTCAGCCATGTCCGTGAGCAGCTCTCCACTTGCTGCTGCTATGTGAGTCTGCAGGGTGGCTTTGAAGATTCATTCATCACCACTCCAACAGTGGTTTGATTCCAGAATCACGGCCCTTGCTTCATGCAAGCTATGAAACGAATCCACATCTCAGTATTGTTCTATATGTCAAATATACACTAGTCTTCCTCACAGTATGACAGATCCACAGAATGGTTGAGGGTGGAAGGGACCTCTGGAGGTCATCTGGTTCAACCCCTCTGCTCAAGCAGGGCCACCTGGAGACAGTTGCCCACTTTTGCGGGGGCACCTCTGAAAGCGAACCTGATGGGTCTAGGAAGGTACTGACAAGTGGCTGCTGCTGGGTGTCAGACCCCATGCCCAGCTCCTTGCTGGGGCAGGATAGTGTCCAACATTTTCCTACAAAACTCTCTTCTTGGCCGCCCCACGTCCTTCAGGGGCTGTGGCTCCCTCTCCTGATGCTGTGGCTGTCCTGTGCTGTATTTCTGTTGGCACCTGGCTTCAAACACAGCTGTCTCCTGGAGGGACATTGTGTGGGTTTGGTGTCAAAGCTCCTGCTGTGGTCCCTGGAGGTTTGGGCAGTCCACTGTGCAGCAGCCAGGACGTCCGTGTCTGCTTCAGGGAAAGCCAAATGGTTTCTTAAACATCTGCTGACCCCAGTCCAGGGTGAGAATGGAGGCATCTGCATGGTGGCACTTCTCCATTTTGGGACCAGCCCTAACCTGGGCCCTTTTTAACCATGCAAGAGCTGCTGCTGCTATTGTTGCTGCTGCTGTGTGATACTCAGTGCCTGTTGTAAACATGAGATTGTTAAAAGTGTGCTCTCAACATGGTATTTCAACAAAAAAGCCTTCAGTGAATAAAAGGGCAGGAACATTTCTGAGCTTGGCTTCCTGGGCAAAACAAGCTTGTGTGCTTATGGGGTATGAATGCAGATTATACCCTCCTGGCTTTTGAATTTCTCAGCAAATCTTAATTAAATGGGATGCTGGGGAGATGATGTGAAGAGAAATGAGTTCCTACAAGTTTCATGATAAGGGCAGCTGAGAAGAAGAAAGAAATTACCTGGAAATTATCCCTCGGAAAGGCTGCTGCCTGACCTCACTGTTGGTTAGACATGTCAAAAATCTCACGTGACGGAGTCTGTACAAGTCCCAGCTGCAGGGAAAGCTTCAATCAGACTTTGCGTCTTCCCAGCCACCACAATCAATGGACCACGGGGCACAAATGTGGCTTTGTTAGTTCCAGTCCTCAGGGGCTACCCTAAGCTAGTTCTGGTTTACCCCCCCTTGTCTTTCCACGCCGTGCTGGCAGCACTGGCGCCCTCCTGGCCCTGCTGCAGCTGCCAGACCGGTGTGAGGGCAAAATAACCAGCCCACTGCAGTGGTGGAACCATCCTTCTTCAGTAAGATCTCGGAAAGGTGCAGCCCATCAGAAATGTATGTACCCACAATGCTGACGATGGCTGTGGTTCCCAAATACAAGAGAATTTTCTTTCCCCTTGGTACCAAGGAGTTTTATGCTGGGTTGACTGAATAAGACTTCATAGCAGAATAACTTCCCCGAAAGATTAGGAAAGTTAAATATTTCTTAGGATCTCTATCATGTCTGAAATTTCTTTATCCCATGTATTAATTACTTTTTTCTTTTAAACTGACATACTCACTAAAGCTGAACTCAATGCTTTCCCTCCCAGCTGGTGCTGTTTAGCTACTCCCCTCTCTACTTAAAAACTTTTACATTTTTCTTTTTTTAAAGGCGAGAGCCTGAGAGAGGTCAGCTGGAGCGCAAGTGCTCTGCTCTTCCCTTTCATTAGCACAAGCCATGGCTACCCACGGATTCCAAATTTGTTTCAGCTCTTACCGGGAGCTCTTTGCAACCTGAAGCAGGGATTGATTGTTGGTGAAGAGGCTCTGTGATAACAAAGGCAGAAGTCAGGCAGGGAAGGTCTGACATGTGAGCTGTCAGAGGTGGTGTCACTGCCAGCTGACCCATCATAAGACCTCTGGGGGAAGCCAACGGGCGCCCTGCTTGGGAGGTTCTGGTGCCCTGCTCCCCGCTAGTTTGTGCTTGGAAACAGATTGACTAACATAATAGAGTGATTTTGTAATCTGTCATAATACCATAAGCTACAGATCCACAGACTTTGACCCCTCGCAGGTATAATGAGCTCCTTTATTCAGCTGCACATGCTCTCGCGATGGGGGAGGAGGGGGGGTTTCTAATTATATATCCAAAGCATATGTTTTGCCCAGAAACAAAGCATTATATTCATTAGTAAAATCCTATAAGCTAGGCTCTTTTTATTAGCCAGTTAACTAATTGACAGTTAAGAACGTGTATTAATATCATGGTGTAACCACGCAGTCACTTAATCTGACAGCTTTATTAAAATCATAGCATTTCACCTCTAAGTTGCTACAGCGAGAGCTGTAGCATTTGCATTAGAAACCCTGGTGTTTGGAAATATATAGGCTCAGCTGTGAAAAAAAAATCAATATAACTTCATACAAAGTCTCAGCCTAGTGGTGATCCCTGTTAATCCTTTGATAGAGTTGCAGAAGAGTGCTAAAGGCCCTTTCATTGGTCTTTAAAAATCTGCTCAATCAATTTTAAGTAGGTTTCAGGGGAACACAAAACATATAGTATTATATTTTCCTTTTTTCCTTACTAATTCAGAAAATTATCTCACTGTAGCAAAATGTGAAATGCTTGGTGCAGTTTGGGCAGGGGGTGTATGCTATGCCAGGGAGAAGGGGGAGCCTGAATACGGCCCTTCCATTTGCTATGGTAGTTTAAAAATGTAAATGACCTGTATATGGAAAAGCTTAGAAAATAAATACTGGTGATGGAATCAATGTCATCATGGTATAATGTCATTGTGCAAATCAATCTTACACACACACCTCATCTAAGTAACAACTCTCTGTAGTAGTCCATGTTTGAAAAGGTTGTGGTTACAGATTTTTGTCACAAAGTACAGAGCTTTCATGAGGAATGATAATAAAAGCCCTACAGAATTACATTATTTCCTTCATTCTGCTTGCACAGCCTCTGATTTGTTTACAAGTCTTTATCACCTGGTGCCTGACATGCAAGTCGGAGAATACAATGACTTTGGGTTTGACAGCCTGATGGTTAAAGAGCAGGGGAAAAAAATTAAAACGCAAACTGAAAATCAGTGAAGGAAAAATAAATATGAAAACACATAACGGTGTTTTTACAGGTCTATACTTCATACGGATGGGAAGACACCAAGGTAAAAAAGAAAAGCTTCGAGATAGACCTTGACTGAACGGAAAAGCTGCCTGTTGCCTGGGCGCACCGTCCCCATTGCGGCTGTGGGAGTTGCGTTTCGCTGCACTGAAGCTACTGTGCATCTGCTGATGTTTGGTGAACGACTAGATGGTCAGGATCTCCTGGTGGCCTGACCCTATTCATAGTGAAGATGTGCGTGTCCCTGTCCCTGCTAGGTCAGATTCAATCACTCTTATTCCAGCATTTACCTCTGCTCCCTGCCTTCTGTGCCTGGATCTCCAGTATTTTAGCTCACCAAGGGGAAGATCAGAGTCTGGCACCAAAGGCCACCTCACTCCTGACGCTGTGTGTACACAATTTGGTCAGGCACTCCGTGCCCAGAGGTGTGCAGCTATAAGTTGCTGATGTTCTATTTTTTCATGAGCTGTCCCGGCTCCTCACCAGTACATCTCAGTGCAGCAGCAGTTCCATACTGACAGTGTCCCAGGCTGGGCTGCTGCTGTGATGCACCAGGACAGTTTCGGAGCACTCCCTGGCTCCACCCCTTACAAAAGAGCCTTCACCCCATCATCATTTATTACAGACTTACCACCTGCTACCATGAGCAGTATTGAAGTACATGTAATGGAGCTGTGTGGCCAGCTGAATCCAATTCCCATTGCAGGAAAGGTCTCAGCTGGGATGGTTGGAAGCAAGTGGAAATCACCTTGGGCTGGACATTTCTGATGCAGAAGCTGAAAAGTCAACGTGTCCTCAAGAGACTGCAGACAAGGAGGCTGTTAGTGAAAAAGGTAGTTTTCTGAAGCAAAGAAACCTCTCTGGCAGAGGGGAGGAGTTGAAGTCAGTGGCTATGCATGAATATAAACACATATCTTAGTGCTTTCACTGGGCAGAGGCAAGAGGAGAGGCTGTCCAGCGAGAGCACTTGACCCGAGCCACCTCCTGTAGCCCATTGCCCCCTTTCTCTGCTGTATCTAGTGCTGCTGGGCCAGGGATGTTCAGGGGTATGTCCTGGCCTTCTCCTTTTAGTGTCCATCCACAGACCTACCACCCATCTAATTCGTTTATCAGCTTGCTGATACTGTCTGACTCTCCCAGTTCACTTCCATCCATATAAAGAATGTCTGGTTTAAACCAATTTCCTTCTACTTTCCTCCAGTGCCCCCCATGCTGATGTTGCAATAATTGTGAGCAGCTCTTCTGCTTGGCTGCTGTTTCCAAAGCTTCATAAACCTCCAACACGTCCTTTCTTGGCCACCTCCTCTGCAGAGTACCTGCCTGCCTCCTTTCCCCCTGTCACATGGACGTGAGAAGGTCTCCTTGATCGTTTCAGTTGCCCCTGTGCCTCCTTTAGCTCTGCTTTCTATACCAAGGGTATATACCAAGAAGCATCTGCTTTAGCCATGTTCTAGTGAGGTGTAGATCAGTTCAGCCAGTAGGTACTATTTTTAAAGCCTCTTCTATTTTTTGCCATGACTTCTCTTTGATATCGCTTTTTAACCTCAATGAAAAGTTATTTTTATCCTTTGCCTTCTGACACTTTAATCTAAACCCAGACACTCTTGCCCCTTAAAAAAAACCATACAGGACAAAATAAACCAGAGAACTATAGTTAATTATAAATCATTAATTAAAGCTGATAAAAACTTTCTGGAAGCCAGCACAGGCCCCTGTGCATAACATTGCATTCGTGGTTTTGCAATAATTTCTTAGGCAACTCTTGCACTGGTATCAGCCGGGCAATGGTGTCAATGGGAATTTCACCTGATCACTAGCAGCACGATCGAGATTATTGAGCAATAAACAAAATGTCAGGGAAAGCCCTTCTTAAACGTTAAAACAATATTTGTTAACAAAGCCCAGCCATGGTGAATAGATGGCAGCATTATGCTGCACTAAGCTGCTGTACCTTGGAGTCGGCTTGTGGCATGGACCATAATATCACACTTCCTGAGCATTTTCTGAGCAGCAGAGGAGTAAACAATACCTCTAATGCGAAATCAGAGGTAAAATGAATTAGGTGGTGATAACCCTTTAAAAAGAAAAGGTGTTTTGTGAGTTTCTGTGCAAAGACCGTTTGAGCTCTAAGCTTCATAATCAGCTTGGAAAATAGTTTAACCCGCGGGAATCTTTGTGACTTACTTCTGTCTTCCCCAATTTGCAAGGTCAACTATCAAAACAGATATTGTCTGAAGAGCTCTGAATGCCAAGTAGTAAGTGTAATTTACAAATTATTTTCCATTTCTAAAGGTAGTGCTATTACATCATTTTTAGGCCATGTTTAAAAATACGGCGTAAAATAGTTAATTTAAAGAAAAACGGGAAACTCGGAAGAAAAAAAGGGGGGGAGGACTTTTCGATAATCCACTTACTGCATCTTTGTTGTGCCTATCCTCGTAATACCCCTGAGTCCCAGTTACTGGATTTAACTGCAGTACTTATTAATTTTCAGAGAAGCAGCAGCCATACTCCAGCTTTCATCATTAGTATTTCCAGCATTAGTGCCCTGTTCTGATGCCTGTGAAGGCATGTGGCAAAGCCTGAACCTCCTCAAGGTGAAGACAGAGAAAAGAAGACAGAGAAAGGAGAGAAAGAAGAGAAAGAAAAGAGAGAAAGAGAGAGAGGGAGAGAAAGACAGAGAGAAAGAGAGAAAGAGAGAGAGGGAGAGAAAGACAGAGAGAAAGAGAGAACGAGAGAAAGAGAGAAAGAGAGAGAGGGAGAGAAGGAAGAGAGGGGGAGAAAGACAGAGAGAAAGAGAGAAAGAGAGAAAGAGAGAAAGAGAAAGAAAGAGAAAAAGAGAGGAAGAGAAAAAGAGAGAAAGAGAAAAAGAGAGAAAAAAGGTGAGAAAAGGAAGATGAGAAAGACAGAAAGGAGAGAAAGGAGAGAAAGAAGAGGAAGAGAGAAGGGGGTTTTCTTCACCAAGGGTCTAGAAAAACTGACAAGAGACCTCCCTTGGACACTGTGCTACGAATCAGCATTTTGGACCTAAGTCAGTGGAAACCTTCAACCCCTAAAGCACTGCCCAGCTTCAGTATTGTATCCCAACAATTACTCCCTGTCACCCAACAGGAAAGAAGAAAATGGGCCAAAATGCCAACCAAACTGATTCCTGATGTAACTCAACGGCTGGATTTTCTTCTAAGGGTGAGGCTCCATGGAATCACACCCCAAATGGCACAGATGAGCTGATGAGGTGCATAAGCTCTTCTCTTCCCACTCTCCTGGCTCTTCTGGCACCACACTTTGTTCAGGAGCATTGCGGGGTTTTGGGCTGCCATGAGCCTCTACACAACTGAGATACAAACTTCCAGCAACTTACTCCAGTACCTTTTTCCTGAATTTGCCACCTCCCAGCAGGAAAAACTCCCAGTTTCCTGTCATCTGTAACTATCCAAGGCATGAAGTTCTGCAGTACTCAGCACACCGCCCAGGAAAGCTCCATTCCCCTACCCCACAGATTTCCATACCGCTGCCCTTCCACACTTCTCCCCTGCCTCCCTGATCCCCTTGGTATCAGTCTGGCCGAATCCTTGTGCCCAGTCAGGAGTGGATCTACAGAAGTTTTTGGTGGAAATCGCACCAAAATGTTAGGAAGCATTCCAAGGAGAATATGATATATATCTTTCCTCACTACTGTTTGGAAGCAAATTGGACATTGGAGGATGCAAGAATGTGGCAATCCCAACCAGAAGGAGTTACACTCTTGTGGACACCGCAAGAAGAGGTTAAAACATGGGATCTTTCTTCCTTGTATGGCCATGTTAGATGTACAGTTCAACTCCTCTATGGTCATGGGCAACTGTTAGTATTATTCCCCCCAAAAACCAACATGCAGATCCAAAGAAGACAGGTCCACTGTGGTCCCAGGGTGGATCACTGAGCCATCAATTTGCATCTGGATTCTCTGCTGGAACAAATAGGAGCAGTAAAAAGTGCCAGTGGGAAAGGCAGGGTGTTTGCAGGGAAATGGGTGCACACACTCACCTGCCCTGGTGGAACTAGCTGCAGGCACCTTCCCTCCTATCGTGTATTTCTCTTCATGAGAATCTTTTGTTGGTTCACGGCTCTTCAGGTTTGTCACACGCAACTTTCGCTGACTGAAACTAATTGAATGGAAAATCTTGTGTCACAACACACACAGAGGAAGAACATTTCTATAATATCTGGGTCAAACATAAAGGCTCCTGTGTGACACTGCCTGAAGAGTGGACCATGAGCAGAAGAAAAGCAGGGATCTGCCTGGCCACCCAATACTGCCGGGCAAACTGAAGTGGATCCCAGCTACATGCGCAATGCAGATCCCACTGCCTTTCTTACGCCTGTAGCTTTTCCATGGCTACAGGTGCTTTTGAAGCTCTTACAAAGAGCTATTTTGTTAGCAATGACCGTTTCAATGAAATATGCCGTGCAAACCTGTTATCTTCTCTCTCACCTATACAGACTAAGTGCCTTCTTCCTTTGTTGGTTTAATGGCTGAGATATGGTAGACTCATATAATGTCACGTTGCATTTTGCTGTAAACTAATATACCTATAAAACTGGCAATTCATTGGAAATCCATCACCATCTTATCAGACTTGTTTGGCAATGGCATGAGCTGGAGAACTTCCCAGCACGGTGTTGGATTGTCGTTGTTGTAGAAGTTAGGCAAAACTTAGCGCTACCAGATTAGACGTTAATAGTTAGACTAGACAAAGCCTACAGATTGTGGTATATGAACGCTAACAACAGTATTACAATATGCTGAATAGCCAACTACAGAACTGGCCAAAACTGACCCAAGAGGATGCGCAACAGGATATAGTACCACTGTATATTGTATAAGAAGGTGTCCACTTAGCAACCACTTAGTAATGAAACAGCAAGCAAATCAAACCAATAAAAAGCAAGACGACCTTAGACCCTAATATTACAATTGGTCCAAAGTGTCAGGTGAGGGGTGGGAAACTTAGACTGAAAGGGTATAATCGCCCAGGGATTTCTTTGTTTGAGGTCTCTTGTCAAAGGCACTCAGCTCGAGCTGTAGCGCTGTTAATAAAAAGGACTTCACAGAAGAATCTCTTTTTGGTTTATTGATTCAGCGGAAACTGAGAGTTGAACTCTGTTATGGTGGCTGGCATGTGTAATTTCCAGAACAGTTCAGTGACCCCAATTGGATTCTAGGCAACCACCACTGGCTGCTGGACCCTCTTGTCTCCAGATGTCCAGCTGCCGGCATCAGGCGAGTTCACCTGGGAACTCTGGGGATGGGAGACGCCAACTGGTGCGTGTTAAAGTTCTGCTACTAAATTCTGGATATTCTGGGTTCAAGTGGGTTCAAGGCCCAGCTCGGAAGTGCTCTAGGAGAGGTGTGTGTGGCCTGATGAGTGTAGGGCACATGAATTTGGCATACAGATATGAGGAATGTACCAGCATAGAGAAGGGGATGCCCTTGGCCAAGGTACTAGAAAATTGGAGGAACACAGATAGTGCTGCAAGTCTGCAAAAAACCCCAAGCAACTGCATTATACAAAGAAGAATGGCCAGCAATGACTGGATGGGGGGAGAAGGGGTGGTGGCACTGTGAAGGACCCTTTGACCAAAAGCAATTAACTTTACTTCGACATGTTCTGGAAGACGAAAAACCTTATCAAATGGATTTTTTAGTATGTATGGGACAATTGAGCATTTGACTGCCATAGAGAAGGTGGGTAGAAAAGTTCACAGAGAACTCAGGTTACAACTCCAGCTGCAGCAGTCGTAAGTGATGCAACAAATGTGCTTGTGGCATCTGCTCCACCCCATGGACCTCCTCTCTGCTTTCTTCTAACCCATCTTTTGCTTGTGTTTCTGCAACTCCTCCAGTTATTGCTGCTGCTAATGTTCTTCCAAATGCAGCTGCGATGCAGCCTGCAGTGGGGGGAGCTTCTGCCCCTCCTCTAGTATTGCGTGTATTTACTGATCAACCCTGAATCCAGGAGATTTAGCTGTGTGGGGGAATAAAATGCTTAGACTGAGGGAAGATGTGGGTTGGTGTGCCCAATTATTTTAAAACATTTGTACTGGATATAATTTATCATGAAGGGATACTCAAATATTATTGAAGGACATATTTCAATCTGATGAAAGGGAGAAAATAATTGAAAAGGATGCAGAATTGATGTGACAGGCAGGGGAAAGCGGAATCCTTGGCTAGCAAATGATCCAAATTGGGATTATAATAATGCAGAAGACAGAGCCAACTGTCAGACAGGGATTCAGATTTTAGTGGAAGCTATTAGAGCTTGTGTAGAATCAGGAATGAACTGCACAAAAGTACAGGAATGTAGGCAGAGGCTAGATTAACACCCTAGTTACACTGGAGGGTTACACTGGGGACGATTATGGTGACCTTTATTAAAATATGGAGGAACGACTGTGCAGAACTTTAACAATGAGCTAGAGACAAGTGTATGTTTTATTGCACTGCCCCAGATAACACAGAAATATTTTAAAGAACATATGGCTTGGTAGCAAGAGGAGACATTGCAGAAGATCCCGAGTGTGTTGGTGTTTATGTTTGATGGATGGGAGGAAAAACACACAGCTGAACTCACAAAGAAACAGGAAAAGCAACAAGAAGCTAGTCTTTTAGCGGCAGCATGGGCACAGAGTTTACAACTAAGAGGGTGAGGGAGGGGATTTCCCCTGTTGAAGAGAACAAAATAGGAAGAGGCAGGTTGGATAGGAGATTTGAAAGATAAATGAGAAAACTTGGAAATAACTAGGAGGAAAAGTGTCATTACTGTGGGAAACCTGGTCATTGGCAAAGAGAATGCCTGCTTTGTCCTAGGGGACCTTGGAGGGAACTGGACATGGGAGGCGTAAAACAGGAATCAAGAAGTAATCTGCAATGGCTGGAGACAGGGGACTCAGAAGATTCTGTGGAAACCGGAGTCTATGGGGTGTGGAATGCTCAGCTGAATTGTAAAGGACATATAATTGGGAAAACAGAAAGAATGGAAGCTGTGTTTTTAGTTGACATAGGAGCACCGCTATCACTTCTAAGTTTTATACCAAAGGAGTCTGTATCACAGGGCAAGGTAATGGGAATCAAGGGGTAATGGGAAAAGGAGACCATGTTTTAAGTAAACTATTACTGTTAACAACAGGAAATAGAGGGGTGTGGGGAAGATCTGTAATACAATAGCAAAAGAGTCCCCCGCTTGTTTGTCAGGAAGAGATCTCCTCCAAACCCTGGATGTACAACTACAGACATCACCCAGGGGCACTGATTTGATAATCGCGGGCGCATGCGTTTGTATGTGTCTGAAGTGCAGGATCCCGACCTTGAGACACCAAAACCCCTGGAAGCGGTGCCCAGGGAACTGTAGAGTGAACCGGGAGCTGGCGTGGGATTTCTGACACGGGAACAGGACACGCCACAAGAAGGGGCGGCGCGCCCCCTGCTGGACAGCGGTGTCCTGGCCCCGGCGAGCTGGGGAAAGTGCAAAACCACCTAGACCATCAGTACCTTGCCCAAAGAATCCCGAACGCGAATCCCCAATATAACACCCGAATGTTACTAGTAATAAAAAGCAGATTGGATGAAGATGGGAATCCTGAGTTCCGATCTGTTCAAAATTCGAGAACAATTAACCAGTGTGTTATTGTCGCACACCCCACGTGCCAGATCCCTCTACTGCACTCTTGCAAATATTGCATTGGTATAAGGCTCTGGGGACATCCTACAACAGCCTTCCAGAACCTAAAAGAGACCTACAAAGAAGATGGAGAGGGACTTTTCACAAGTGCATGTAGTGACAGGAGAAGATGTAGTGGCTTTAAATTGAAAGTGTAGATTTGGATTAGAGAGAAGGAAGAAATCCTTCCCCATCAGGGTGGTGATGCACTGCAACAGGCTGCCCAGAGAAGCTGTGGATGCCCCATCCCTGGAAGTGTTCAAGGCCAGGTTGGATGGGGCTTTGAGCAACCTGGTCCAGTGGAAGGTGTCCCTGCCCATGGCAGGGGGGTTGGAACAAGATGATCTTTAAGGTCCGTTCCAACCCAAACCATTCCATGAATCTCTGATTGGGCTAAGTGGTTTGATGTGACTGATTTGATCGCAGCACTCTTCAGTGCTACAGATGAAGAAAGCCAACCCTTGTTTGCTTTCACTTGGAAGGGATAACAGTTGATGTGGACTCACCTTCCACAGGGGTTTACTGGGTCTCCCACCATATTTTCTCAGATATTAAAGATTTAAAGGATATTTCATTTCCTGGCAGATCAGTTTTAGTGCCATATGTAGATGATTTACTAACAGCTGGTAGAAACTGTAATGACTGTTTAAAAGATACTATACATTTATGCACTGCCTTAGCAACGAAGAGACATTGACATCTCAGTCTAAGCTCCAGCTGTGTCAAAAGGAAGCAAAGTATCTGGGATTCATTTTTAAAGAAGGATAGCAGGTAATATATCCAGAAAGTTAAAGCCACAATTGAAATTCCTCTGCCAGTCATGAAAAAAAATGCCATGAGCATTTTAGGTGCAGTTGCATTTTGCTAACCGTGGATACCAGGATTAGGGAAATCAACCAAACCTGTGACAGAGGGAACAAAAATCGAAGAAATAGAACCCATTACATGGGGGGCAGCATGGGAAAAAGTCTTTAGAGCTATAAAAGGGGCCTTGGCTTTGGCTTCAGTTTTAGGACTTCCAGACTACACAAAAACTTTCAGTCTGTATATACATGAACGAAAAGGGGTGGGTAGTGGAGTGTTACTGCAGAAATTAGGGCCTCATCAAAGACCCGTGGCATGGTATTCTGTTCAACTGGATCCAGTGGCAGCTGGAGTTCCAACATGTGTTAGTTCAGTGGCAGCAGCAGCTACAATAGTGGCAAAATGTTGATCTTTATTATTAGAGCACACAATTATGATCTATGTGCCTCATGAAGTTGAATTACTCCTCAAGCAACATGCAGCATAAGCCTCGTCTCCCCAACAGGCACAAAAATATGCACTAACTCTTTAAATGCAGATAATGTCACTCTAAAGAGGTCTAATACACTGAACAGAGCAACACTACAACCAACACCTGGAGAGCAGAAGAGCATCACCGATGTGGCATAGTAATCCAGACTATTAGTAAACCATGAGCAGATCTCACAGACCTCTCCTTACAAAACCCAGATGTTGTTTTATTCACAGATGGATCATCCTACTATTTACACAGGCAACAAAAGACTGGCTACACCATTGCGGACTAATAGCGGGTTGTAGACACCAGACCCCTTCCAGCAATGGTCAGCACTCAAGGGGCAGAGTTGTGTTAGCCCGAACAGCTTACTTGGGAAGTGCAAAGTGAGTAATCAGCTCTACAGATGCAAGGTGTGCTTTTGGCATGTACCATGCAATAGGAGTATTGTGGAAAGAACGGGGCTGTCTCATCTCCTCAAGAAAAGCTGTGTCTAATGGAACAGAAATTTGGGTCTTGTTGGGTGCAGTTCAACTTCCCAAAGAGATTTCTGTGGTTCACTGTCCAGCCCATGCAAGAGACACTACTGTGATCAGCAAAGTGAATGCCTTAGCTGATGGCAGCAGTGAAAGCCATGGCTCATCAGCCTGTGGTGAAAATTATGACAGTTACTTCAGATAAGAGCTCATGGCCTGATGTTGACCATCCAAAAGAATTATACCAATCAAATGTGACAAGTGAAGAAAAGGAATATGGTCAACAGGAGGAAAACCTGTCTTACAAAGAAATACCTGATGACTGTAACTAGATGGTTCAATAATAAAACTCATGGAGGAATGGACACAGTGCCTAATCAAGTACAGCAAATATGGGCAGCCTGTGTGTCTATGCAGCTGCTAAAAGAATTATCGATACCTGCCCTAGGTAGGTTGGAGAGAGTGAATTAGAAAAGGCCTTAGTTAACATTTCAGCGGCAATAGAAATTCTTGGCAATAATACTGCTGATTCAATTATGGTGTTACAAGAAGAGGTTTCGCAACTCTCCAAAATTACACTGCAAAACAGAATGGCATTAGATAGTTTGTAAGCTTCACAAGAAGTATGTACTATTATTACCAGTTGTTGCATGTACGTTGACCAGAGTGGAAGGATTTCAGCCGACGTCTGAAAGTTGTGGGAACAAGTAAAATTAATGCATAAAGTACAATTGGACAATATTTCAGCAGGATTCCAAGAAGTATGGCCTTGGCTCAGCTCCTGGGTACTGGGTACTATGATTCCCTCACTAGGTAGTTAATGCCACAGGCAAACCCCTCATGAGGCAACAGGGCAATGTTGGCACAACTGACAGAAAATCCACAGTTGGGTTCCAAAACAATGGCATTGAGAAGCAGTGTCATCATCTGCAACACAAGCGATACCTGCTTTCCTCCTGACCTGGCTCCCGTGATCACCTGAACGCATCGACCAGAGATTTCCTACAGGACGCTCACCGACACTGTCTCCCATGTGGATTTTACAGTGTCTAGTAAGATTTTAGCTCACCCATTGCTGGCCTTCATGCTGGTGCACCCACGAGCCTTCCTCATCTAACAGGTTGCTTTCACAAGACCTGTGGGAACTTAATCGTCTTGGGGAGCTTTGCCCCTTTATCTGACTGAAGTAACAGACTTGGCAGATGAACACAGTTGCAGAAAGAGGGTTTTCTCTGCTTACAAAACTGAGCTAAGTACACGTGCAGGTTTTTACATGGTTTGCACCTTTTTTTTACTTTAGAGCTTTTCACTGCCTCCCTGTGAAACATTAGGGACTACAAACCCACAGAGAGAGGTGAATTACATGCATTCAGGTACCTTCCAAAACAGCTATTGCAAGACTTGTCACTGCAAAGGGTTTACAATACTCAGAGGCAGTGTACATAGCAAAAGACGCAGAAGGAAATACCTTAATTTTGCATATGAACTCTACAAGGATCGAACTGGAAACAATTACAAAGAGTATCAATGAAAAAAACGAACTTTTATTTTTTTTGAACTTTTAAGTTAACACAAAATCCTCAGAAAAACTGAAGAGTTTTCTTCCATCTATGGATTACTATGTCATGGCACCAGGAGATTCAGTGTCAGTCATAGGTTGCAACATTTCTCTCCATTTCCTGCATCAGTCTTAATGCTGGGACAGCGTTTTTTCCCATTAAGGTGCATGTGATGTCATCTCAACTTCTGTGTCATGTTTTCCCATCTTCTGAACTTACAAGTACTGCAACTCTGAAATATTTATGAGATCACATTTATGAGCAGCTATACTCTTGACTATGAAGCTGAAGAGATGGGCATATTCTCATGAATGGGCACGATTAGCAGCCTTTTCTACTTCAAAGAAGTAACTTGACATTAGTGGTGTGATGAACGCCAACACAATAGCTACCTTTTGCTTTCACACCTGTAGGGTCACATCCTCTTGTAGAGTATGATCATTGCTGCAACTAAATTCAGTATTAGACACATTTTAAATGTTTGCCCTCACATGGCTGCTCAGGATCCACCCTCCAAATCCTGAAGACTTTGTATGTCTGAACTACTTTCATTATCTAAGTTTTTACACATCTTAAGAACGCTGTGCCTTTTGGTCTCCTATTTACCCCTGAATGCTGCTTCCTGACATCAACCCTCCTTGCCTTCCTCTATGAATGACCTCAAGTTGTGCCAGGGAAGGTTCAGATTGGATATTGGAAAAAATTTCTTCATGGAAACAGTTGTTGGGCATTGGAACAGGCTGCCCAGGGAGGTGCTGGAGTCGCCATGCCTGGAGGTGTTTAAAAGACGTTTAGACGAGGCTCTTAGGGACATGGTTTTGTGCTAGAGTTAGGTTATGGTTGGACTCAATGATCTTACGGGTCTCTTTAGATCAAAATGATTTTATGATTCTCCCCCAGCCCTATTCCCGCTCCCGTCCCGCCGCACCCCTCGCTGCCCCACGCCCAGCGCACGCTCCGGCCGCTCCCGCAGGCCAGCCCAGCTTCAGCCCCATGTCGGATAAAACCAGCGCTGCCCCACAAGCTCCTCTCGGCACCGCGAGACGCCCCTGCAGGCCCAGCCGTTCCCGCGGACGCCCATCGGCGGGGGGTGAGGCCAGGACACCAGCGGGCGGCCGCGCCGCTACCCCGGGACAGCGGCGCCACCTCGCGGGGAACAGGCGGTGTCCCATGGGTAAGCCGGCGCTCGGCACCGCGCTCCCAGCAGGCCACCGCTCTCGACCACCCGCCCGCGGGAGCCGGGCGGGGTCACGGCGCCCCTCGGGACCGGGACAGGGACAATGACGGCGCCGCCCGGTGACGGCACAACACCGCCCCCGCCGCTCTCCAGGCGCCTCTCTCGGCGCGGCGGAACGCGAGGGGGCGGGGCTTTCGGCGAACCAATCAGCGGCCGGGCGGGGTGCGTAGGCGGGGCGCGCGCGCCGCCCGTGACGCCACAACGCCTATGGTGGCTGCAGAGTGACACGTCTCCTTCCGCGGCGGCGCCCGGGAAGGGGGCGGGGGGGAGCGCCCGTTCTCGCGGGATCCCGGAGCGGCTGGCCCGGCCCCGCGCGCAGCCGGGACGGCGAGACCGGGCTGCCCGGCGGGGACACCAGCGGCGGGGGCAGGCGGCCGGCGCGGCGCTGAGCTGAGGCGGCCATGGCGGGGCAGCAGTTCCAGTACGACGACAGCGGCAACACGTTCTTCTACTTCCTCACCAGCTTCGTGGGGCTCATCGTCATCCCCGCCACCTACTACCTGTGGCCGCGGGACCAGCACGCCGGTGAGCGGCCCTGCCCCGGGGCCCGGCCTCCGCCTGCGGCCGCCGCCTCCCCTCCCCCTCGCTTCCCTCCCTCCGCTCCGCGGCACAGCACAGCAGAGCGGGGCCGGGNGGCCGGCCCTGCGGGGAGCCCTGCGGAGCGCAGTCCCGGGGGCCGCCGCTCGTTGGGGGCGGCGGGCTCGTCGGTGTCGGCCATTTAGCGGTACCTGGCGGCAACCGGGGGGTCCGAGCAGGCTCCGCGCCCCTCTCCTGCAGAGTCATTGCTGCGCTGGGGGATAACGCTTTGTTCGGGGCTCTTTTTTTGTTCGTTTGTTTAGATTTTCCTGTGGTGTTTTGGGGAGGACGACCTGAATTTTTATCGTGGGAAACGAATAAACCGCTGAACGTTGTTTTGGGGTTGAGCCTGAAGAGGAGAAGTTGCCAGGCTCTGCTCTGATGTGCCGTGAGGTCACAGCGAGTGTGGAAACGGGGCTTTAATTTTTCCCGATGCAAGTCACGCTGAGGTGTCCTAAGTGCGAGATTCCTGTTCCACCCTTTGGGATGAAGTTTTGTGGCCCGAACGGTGTTGCAAAAGTTTCTCTGTATACCTCTGAATTTCATTTCCACAGTAATTTCTCTCTTTGTCTTTCTTGCATCCCTCTCTTCTTGGAGAGAGAAGGCATTTTGGTATATGGGCTGCCAGGACCACATTTTTAGCTGCAGTTTTGATATTAAAAAGACTGTAGACCAGGGATGCTTGATGCTGATTCCCATTGTTGAAACTACTGACCTTTTAAGCACACCTGTGCTTTACAACCTGAGAAAAAAAATCTCTTTTGTTCACTGCATCTTTTTTATGCACGGTATCTTGTGGTTATTTGGTGGGTTTGTATACCATTTTAAATGGCTTGTGTGGTTCTGTTTAACTTGGTTTTATACGTGAAAGAAATACTCAACAATGAAATCTTACTCCTATGCTCTCTAGTAAGGAGTAAGTAGAAGAAAAATCGATAGAACAAATGCAGTTTTGGTGCTAAATCATGGTTGTTTACAGTCTTGGTTGCCAGCAAGCATGCCTGGGGCTTCTGGCAGGGCACTGGCTGGAGAACCTCTGCCATCCAGATACTACCTGTTGTACGGCTGAGGAGTTAGTTCTTTCTGTTATAAGGAAAGGTTTTCCTGCCTTGTCCTGCAGAGTTCTGACTGTTGCAAGAGGGTGTTACTATTGTTGAAGACATCCTGTAATATTTGGGTTGTTTTTAGGGATCGGGGGATCAGAGAGGGAGGACAGCTCTACTTCCATAATCTTTCCCCAAAACTGGAGATTTTTGTTCTGGAGAAGAGCGGGAGGCAATAGGAGGGAAAATTGTTCTTTCTCTTGAATAATGTTTTACTTCTTCCATAGTTCTTAGCAGCTGCTTTTTGGGAGACCCAATGTGACTTAGTTGAGATCCTGTGCAGAATGGTATGGCCAGCAGTCACACTCTGTGCTCTTAACTTCAGTTTCGAAGGGCTGACAGCAGCAGGAAAAGCTGTAGAAATGCTGTCAAACTTGGAAATGCTTTGCTAGCTTTATGTTTGATCTTCAATTATCCTTACAGAATGGCAGAAAATGAAACCCTAACTTTGGAATATGCCTGTCTGGATTGTACCCAGTTGCCAAATAGGCCTGCCATTAAACGTTACTCATTTCTTTACCTCTAGCCGGTGTTGTCGAGTGTGTGGAGGGCCTGCTGCATATCCTTCTGTAATTAGCGCTAGATTCTTACAAAGCTGTATCAGACCGTACTTTTCAAAACACAAGGTAAATTTTATTATGCTGTTGGTACAAAAATGAGTCAACTAAGTGAAAATCACCAGGCATGGCAATGAATGGAAATGAAAGGATTATTTCTGCCTCGTAACTGCCTTAATGGATTTTAAAATCTGAGCGTAGTCCAATTTTTGGCACACAGTTTAATAGTGTATTTGAGTTCTGTTCTGCAGGCTCTTTTCAAGAAAAGAGTTGAGGTGTTTTGCAGATCATGTTCTGGGCTAGTGGAGCGCTGCCATGCTTCATCGTGGTGTTGTAGTTGTTTAAGATATGGCTCTTGTGCAACTTGTTTCTGGCAAAGCCCTCTGAATAGTCTTCACACAGCTTCATATATATTCAACCATACATGTTCCAGCATTTGAACCGGATTTCAGGAATCAATTAAAACCTTGTGGTGATGCAAAGGCCCAGTTATTTAGCCATGACTTCTTGTTTTCAGAAAAGTTCATTAAAAAAACCCCAGCAAACCAAAACACATGTATAATTTTGGAAGCTAAGAGAAGACCTGTGTCTTCAGAAGAGAATTTTTTCAGTGCTGCTAGCATTTCATTCCTGTAAGAAGCAGGAATATCTAGGCTTTGATAAGAGATGTTTATTTTTATACTAATTTAGAGCAGGTTTTCTAAAAAGTGAGGTACAGTACTGGGCCAGACTGAATAAGCTCTGCCAAGACCTCTGCTCTCTTTCTGTAGAACCAACTAACATTTTTGTTTTGGAATTGTGTTTTGTCCTCCCTGTGCTAGAGAAGCCGGCATAGTTTCTTTGTGGTCCTGGGTGGAGTTGGTGAGATCCAGGTGGACTTCATAGCTGTTATAGCTCCGGCTGCAGCAGAGCCTGGCACGAGTGGGAAGACTGGAGTGAAATTCTGAAGCGAATCACCTGCCTGTCCTCCTCACTTCAAGAACTTTTTGCAATGAGGACCAGAGCACCCCAAAGATACAGAGCAGATTCCTTTTTTGGTAAAAACTAGGTTGGAAGGTTGTGCTTCAGCCACGTTGTGTTGCCGGAGTGGACTGGAGCTAGTCTGAAGCAAGAAGGAAATGCTCATGGTGGGGAGGTCGAGCCTTTGGTGCTCGCTGCTTCCTTCTGCAAATGTGCTGCCACAGGCTGCTGGTACTTGGTACAGTAGAGAATGCCAGCGGAGGGCAAGGAACAAGAGTGCAAAATGTTCACGGCTCTATTAAGTGAGGTTTAGCACCAAAAATCTGGGAATTGTTAATGGTCTGTAACATTGTAGCATTTGTTCTGTGCTATGGTTTTGTTGCAAGTGACCACAGAGTAAATTAAAGATAAAAAGTTGGTGCTTGTTTTTGCCATAGTCAAGTCTGGAAATTAAGAATTTATATATTGCTTTACTACTTGGAGAAAACTCAAAATGTGTGACCTAATGTCAGTTTTTTAGTAGGATAGTTTTTTGGCAAGACGTTAAGATTTGCTCTTAGTTATTTTTTAAAAACTTTGAAAAGCCTTTTCAGTACCGCTGTCTTGAAAAACAGTGTGATTTAACTCTTGTCTCTCTCAAGTCTTGAGTAAAATCTGAGCTGCTTTTATTTCCTAGGCATCTAAATCTGCTTTCTCAAGGGATTCTGAGAGAGTTCGTGTGAAGTGTTGCTGCAACCTGTAGTAAGGATCAGTAGTTATATTTGGGAGGGTTTTGCTGTGGTAGTCACCCTGTGAACTGTCCTATAACTTCATTACCTCAGCTTTGATAAACCAAACAAGCAAGTAATTGACTCTGTAAAACAGATTTGTCCCAATGACTGTATCTCTTTGGCGTTCATTGTGGAGCTAATAAGGCTCTTGTAAAAGGTTAATTGTTCAGCTTTGTGTCTTGGGCTGCAGTTTCATAATCACTTCAAGGTAGCAGTGCTCTGACAGAACAAGTCTTATATTTCTCCCCCTTGCTTGTACAAAACAGAGCACCCTGGGCAGCATGAGGCACTGGAAGAAACTCATTGAGCTAAAAGGAATTTTTGCCTCATTTTTTTTCCGTCTGTTAATGTGTATTAGTTGCTGTGTAGGACTCACTTTGTGAATGTCTGGGATGGTGCAGGATGTGACTGTGAGCTGGGGGAGAAGACCAATTCTTTCAGTGGTGCTGATGGCTTCAGGTGATGGTGAAACTGCCAAGTCTTGACTTGTATCTTTAAAACATATATGTGTGGTTTATTATTGGCAAAAACCAAACAGATCATACTTTTTGTGATTTACCTCTGTGGGTAAATATTGGTATAGCTTTAGCATAATTCATGTGAGGAAAACTATCGCAAGGACTGTTCTTGATCTTGAACAAAAGTACAGTTACTAGAAAGTTATTCTGGTGCAGATTCACTTCTTAACTAAAAAGTATTTTCTGAAATGGGGATTTTAAGGTTATTTTACAAAAAATTAACTGTGAGAGTTGAAGAGAAAATGTTGGGGTTTTTTTTGTTGTTGTTGTTGTTTTGTTTGTTCGTTTGTTTTTTGTTTGTTGTTTTTTTTCCCCCCCCCAGCAATTAGGGGTGGATAAGTGCCCATCAAAGTATCTTTGGATTGTTGGACTTACTTTGAACCAGTTTCACTGTAGGCTTCTGTGGATTGAACATCAGTGTCTAGAAAGGAAATGGAAAGCAAGAGGTGAATGAGTTTAGTTGGATAGTGCGCCAGTTGTTGCTCAATACTGGTGTGTTTGCTGAACTTTGTGTACTTTTTGACTTGCACCTGTGCTGCTGAATTGAGACACATAATTGACTCGCTGTGCTGAAACATGTAGTTGTAGATTGTGAGGTGCTTCTAATTTTTGAGTTGATTTAGGTCTACATTAAATAAATTATCCCATTTCAGAGCACTGGGTATTCATGATGTGTTGCAAAGCTGCTGGAAAGAAGTCCTTTTCCTGGTTCTTTTACAGTAACAGGAACAAAACAAGATGTTGGAAGCAGTTCAAAAACCCCAAAGAATAATACCTGTGAATGGAGGGATAACGTTAATGAAAGTTTTCTCTTGCAGTCTCTTCTCTGAGAGAAAAGAGGCTGTAGGAGCTATTCTGCTTGGAACATAGATCCCTCTTCTTGAAGTGTGAGAATAGAAATACCTACTGTAGGAATGGGGGGGGGAAAAAAAAGGATAAGCTGCTGCATTTTCATAGCTTAAAAAAATTGAAGTAAAGGCTGTTCAGTTACTTTCATTGTGATAGAAACCCAAATGAAGTGTGTGGTTCGTTTTCTTGATCCACACCCCCACCAGCTATATGTTGTCCTATTGCTCACTAACCTTCTCCCCTGCACCCTCAACTCTCAAGTGTTTGAGATGTAGCTAAAGATTTCTTGAAGGACATTGGGCTAATACAGACAAAAAACTTAAAATCTGGTAAAATCCCTGCTAGTCTTTGAAGATGCTGTGCCTCTACGAGGTAGCACAGGCAGTTTGAGAACTGCAGTTCTAGTCTAATCTTTTTGCGCTGAGACTGGGTGAAAGTACAGAAATGCTATAAAAATATAGCTTGTTAAGTGAGTACTAAAAGGGAGAATAGGCTATAATGGTGATACTCAATACTATTTTAATTTTTTACTGTATTGCCATCTCAAAACAGTAAGTTTTTCTGCATGCTACTGTAGGTAAGTAACACTTTGCACCCATGTTCAAAACCTTGAACAGAAGTCCTGAGAAAGTCCTTCCGTAAAGGTTTACTGTATTAGGAACCATACTTCTCTGTGTATCTGCCCACTATACTGGATATCACTATGTAGTAATGTGAGTATGAAGGCTTCTCTAATTTTTTTGGTGCATTTTTCATCTGTAGATCTCAAGGCTGTTTTGAGAGATCCATATTAATCTCCTGCTTTAAGATGAAAATAGAGGAACTGAGGCTCTATAAGGACAAACAGTCTGCAACTTGGATGTGACTCAAGCCAATGTAGGGAGTGCAGGCAGTATTTCTTCTGTTTTATCTGTAATGAGCACTGTACCTTACAGCACCTGGTGGGAGAAGAAGGGCATCTTGGCGCTACCTAATACTGCTGCTCCTACTCTGGGGTAAAATTGTTATGTGTTGCTTCTAATCCTCTGATGAGATCAGATTGGTTGGAGTGGGCTGAGTGTGACCCCTGTCCTTGCTCACAGCTCATTGAAAACTCATTTATCTTGCCTCAAAAGTATTTCACAGCATTTCGGTATTTGGTGTAGTACAGGATAGAAGTACAGGATGCTGGTAAAGAGCAGGGTGAAAGGATAGGATAAAAAACACAGGATGCCATGCTCATTGCTGATACTTGTGTGATGGATGGGCATAGGTGTGAAAACTTTATCTGTGAATATTAGCATTTCGTGCCTGTGTGTGTGTGCTTATCTTTTCCTGTTAATATAATCTTTGAGCAGTGTGTCAGGAAGTGGGAGGAGAGTCAGTGAAACTCAGTTAGGCATTTAAAAACTGTTATTACATATAAATGGATTTCTTTTGAGGTAGTGAGTACTGTGGTTACCTTAAACCACTTCAAGTTCAGAAAATACAGCTTATTAGTGACTATTAAAAGGGAGACTGTAATATAATGGTGATACTTAATACTATTTTGTTACTGTTTTACTGTGTTGCTATTTTGAAGCACTAGGGTGTTTTTACAGAAACGTTTGAAGGGCAAACATCATGAGATGTCATTACTAATGCCTAGCAATTACCTCTAAAAATGCTTTTCAAAACAAAACATTTGGACAGAGTTATGTAAATGGCTCTGTTATTTGGAAAAAAGGCATGTCTTTTCCTATAATTTTTTTGAAGTACTGTAATCTTATTATAAGCATTGTAACCTACTAGTAGTAAAATAAAATTAATAACCTTGTAGTGGAGATTAGCTGAGTGGCTTCAAGACTGTCCAGAACACTTAATTCTGAAAAGCTTTTTGTTTTAAGATAAAGATCAAGCTATTAAAGGGACTTTCTCATTACATGTAGATAAAAATAAAGCTGTTTCTGTGGGGTTTTGTGTGTGGGTTTGTTTTTTTTTTTTAAGTTCAATCTTTGTTATGGAAGCTTATGAAAATAGTGTTGTAAAAGTTTATTATATACCTTATTGTTCATTTTCTACTTGCTGTGGGAATATCTTGACTGCTCATGCAGACAACACTGAACTACCAGGATGTACAGGCCACGTACTAGAGAATTCAAGTTAGTGCTATTTAACCTGATATATTCAAGGGTAAAGTGACATGGGTCAGTTATGGTTTCATGAGCAGCTAAACCATTCTTGCAATAGGAGCAGGAACTTGAGAGAGGAGCAAGGTCGGTGGTGAAGAATGGGATCAGTAGTGATTCCAAAGTGAGGATTTGAAGTTTGGTGGTTTTGGTGGTGTGTGTGTGTGTTTTGGGTTTGTTTGTTTGTTTTTGTTTGGGTTTTTTGTTTTGTTTTTGTTTTTTTCTGTGTCAAGTTCATGCCTGCAAAGAGGGGTGCAGATCTGCAGGATTTTGAACAAGTCTAGAGTGAGGCTGCCTCTTTGTCCTTTCCCCCTGCCATGCTGCCTTCTCCCACTGAGGAAGCCGTAGTCCTTTCCCTCAGTTGTCAGCCAGGACCTGACACATGTGGTGCCTCCATTTCATGGAAAGGGAGGTTGTGCTGGCTGGACCGTATCAAGAGTAGGGAGGAGCCCAAAATAGGTACTTCATTTCTTTCCTGAGCAAAAAGATTTGTGCCTGCACCAGGTTTTTAAATAAGTGTACAATTAATTGAGAAGATTGAAGAGGTGATCTCAGATTTTCACTTAATTTGTACAGAAAATTATGAGCATTCTAAATATGTTTCTGTCTGAGGTGATGCATTTTAGATTCGAAAGATGCCTTTATCTCGGTTGAATGGTTGAACTGTTTGAAAGTAGGATATTTGCTAACGTTGTGACTTCTACAAAGGCTTACCAATAAAGTTTCAAATATCTTTTTTTGAGAAACAGAAAAGTGGATATGCTGGGTCAGGTCAGATGTCTTCTTTACACGATATTATAAAAGTGTATGCCTTAAGGAGGGAATAGCAGGGCAAGCATAAATGATGCTTCCTTTGCATGTTCTCCCAGTTTCCAATGGTTTTCAGTTCAATGAGTCTGTTTTAGCACAGCATCCCTGCCCTCCTATGGCAAGGAGTTCACTAGCTCTGCTGCCCACATAGCAAATAACCACTTTTATTTTGTATCTGCTTCTTATTTTATTTTACGATCTTTATTTGCTCTAATGGAAGAGGCAGTAAACATTCAATCCTGCATGTCCTGGCTGTCACTTAGGTTTTTTACAGCCTTCTGTTACCTCTCCGTATGCTTTTCTCTCTCCTAGCTGGAAGATTTGTAGCTTGTATTTGGGACATAAGTTTTCTCATACATATTATGGCCCTTGTTCACCTTAATTGAATGTTTTCTAGTTGCCCCTCTTTGAGAGGTGGGAACTAGGGCTGTGCATCATACTTAAGGTTATACATACCTTAAGCTTATGTAGCGGAATAATGTTCTCTTCCTTCCCTCAGAGGAATGCTCTAAATGTTTGCTTTGCTTTTTAAAATGAATAAGCATTCAGCTGAGGTGTTGGAGCTGTTGGAGTTTTAATAGTTAACAACATGTTACTCACACCAACTAATATTATTTGATTATTTCTATGAATATTTACTAGACAGAAAAATCTCTCTGAAAATGAGGGTCAGATTATTCAGCTATAAACATTTTAGTGAAGAGGCTAACTTGGGCATGACCTCTTTATAGATAAACTCGGGGTAACAAGGAAAATTCTTACAGTAATAGACTTTAAAATCAGAAAGCATCAGTTCAGATCACTTAATTCTTCACTGGAATGGTCAGTTCAAAGTCTTTCACTGCTGTTTTATGTGACTTGTAATCTTAATTGGAATGCTAGTGGTCATTTGAAGGCTTTTGGATTTAAGCAGCTGCATTTGAGAACACTTAAATCAATCTAGTTTGTTTCGTGCCTTGTAACTTGAGGTTTTACACTCTAGGTCAGTCCTATTATAATGAGGTTTGAAATTATTAGTACTTCAGAGGAGCTGCTGACTTTTGAGTTACTGTGAGTTTGAATCCTGCCTCTTAGTTGCTAGGGGAGATGGGTTACTGCTTTAAAATGTCGTTGTCAGTGTCTTCATTTGAAAGCAAGTGTAGGGTTTTTTCCAAATCTTATTATTTTTATTTTTTCCCAGATACCATACTATATCCATGTGGATATTATAATAATTATTAAGGGAAATGCCAATAGAGGTAAGCTAAAGTGACCTAGTAATACAGCAGGGTAGTATTTTCATAGTTGTGTTCATCACCTGTTATCTGAGAAATGGTTCTGTGATTAGAAAGGCAAATTTGTTCAGAAAGCCCCAGTTCAACACCACAGTAAATAAATGGTAACATTGTTTAATTTCTGTGATTGTTGAAGTTCAGCATTGGCATATGTATTTGTATACATAATATGTATTTACACATAGCTGTTGAAAGGGAACAGGAACTTTTTGAATGCACAGAGGATTAAAACTTGTAGAACTCTGAATTAAAAGCAGCAAAATCAGAAACTCGAGCAGTGGTTCTGCTGAGCCCCGTTACCCTCAGTTTTAATGGGACACGTTTAATGCTTGGGGCCGTGGTACCCTTGGGTCATAACCTTTACTCAAGGCTTGCAACCTGTGTGTACTACTTATATCTCTTGTAGTCCACAGGTACTAATTTCCAAGGCAAGGGTAGAGAGGGGATGACACGCTGCAAGTAAGGTTTGTGAAAGTCTGTCTTAAGTGATCTTGGCATTTCTTGGGCCGCAGAACTCCGTCACTTCATGTTCCTTGCTGGAAGAAGTGTTTTTATTTCAAAACCAAGCAGTGTTCCACTTTGGGTAAATTGTCTGCGTCTGGTGTGCTGGATGTTTCATGTGCACCTCCTCGTATTTCTTTTTCTGATAGAGTCCATTGGGCTGTGTTTTAGACTTGCTGCCTTTGCTTTTCTCAGCAGCCTGAAGGCAGAAAGGAGGCAGGAGGGTAGGAGGTATTTCTGTTCTTTCCTATTGTTTCAGACAGAATGATGGAAAACTGATGGCTTCAATTTATTCTGGATATTATGTTTTTTGTTACTTTTCGGTTGTCCTAAAAATTGACTGTGTGATCTTTTCAGACTTTTATATTCTGGTGATTAAAATTTTTCACTTTTGTATCAGTCCAGGTGTATNTTTTTTTTTTTTTCTTAGAACTGATGTGTTCGTTGCAGCTGAAACAAGATTCTGGTGATTAAAATTTGTCACTTTTGTATCAGTCCAGGTGTATCGCTTTTCCTTCCTTTCCTTTCCCTTCCCTCTCTTCCAGAGTTGCCCATCTCCAATAAATGTGTAAGCTTGTTTCTTAGGAGGATGTAAAAGATGAAAAAGAATCTCTCTTAGGTTTCTTTTGGAGCAGTTGTTGGACCCTCTAGAACCTGAAACAGAAAGATTAGGTCTAGGTAGGGATCATTCGTCAAGCGTTTCTGAGGATAAAATGGATTCTCCTGTTTCTTCAGAAACAGATATATAAGATTTCTCAAGCTCTTTCAGTATGAGAGCAGTGAAGACCACTTCTGTTTCACTGTCAGAAAGGTGTAAGGTAGAAGTAATTTCTGAAGTAAAAGCTAGGTTACGTTACCCTACACAGGTTACTAAAAATGAAATAAAACTTGTACAGTGCTGTCGTATTTGTATTGCTTTATGGTGTTCACCCCCAAAATTCCTTGTATCCCACATCTTTCTTTTGATGGTTGTATGTAATCTACAGAAACTGTGGATGCAACCTGTGATCGGCTTCCTTCTGTGTTTGTGTACCCTGTGTTCTTCACCCATCATGTGGTGGGTGAATGAACAGATGTTGAGACACAGACATGAGAGATTTTTTGCCCTATGAGGCTGATCAAACGCTAGAACAGGTTGTTCAGATAGACGGTGGAGTCTCTGTCCTTGAAGATACTCAGAAGGTCTACAGCCAGAGCCATGAGAAGCCTCCGTTATTGGCCCTCCTCTGAGCAGCAGCGTTGGCTTAGATGATTTCCAAAGGTCTCTTCCAACCTCAAATATTCAGCTGTTCTGTGATCCCTAAGAACTGTGTTGTCTGGGTTACCCACCAAGAAAAAGTGGACACGTCTGGTTTATTCATCCTAAAATTGCTCTCTCTGAAGACCTGGCTATTCAAGAGGCATACCTAAGTCCTGACAAAAAAGAATCAATTAGTTACTTAAGCATTCTCTGCTGATACCTGTATTGTCGCCTGGAATACAAAGGAAGAAAACCTTTAGTCACCAAAGAAAAGAAATAAAGATCAAAGATGATATTTTTTTCTCCTTTTTTAATAATTGCTTTGAGCTTGTAATTCAGATGTTGCATACCTCTTTGGATTCAACATAAAGTTCACTATATCTCAAATTTACAGATTGTTGATCTTAGGTCATTCTCTTGTTAAGGTGTGTGGCCAAATGGACAGCTGTCTTTAAGGAAGCAAAGGCTAAAATATTCGTTAATTACTTTATTCTCATCTGAAAATAATAAGCAGATGAGGATACAGATTAACTTTTTTCCCCCTCAGTTATGAATAGCCTAGCTGTGCTAGGATCTTGATTTTTATTTTCATTTATCTAAAAGCTTTAGACAATGTTAGATTAAAAAAACCTGCTAGTATCACTGGAGGACCTGACTAACTCTTTCTGAATTATTGAAAGAGATGGCACTCAGGTTTCCTTTTGTGCCAGTAATTGGTTTGTTTCTTGAAAACCTGGAGGGTGTATTAAGATGTAGTTTTGGCTGGATATTCACATCCATTTGTTAAGATATTGTTATAAGCACTTGTGAGAACCCTCTGAATGTAAGAGTTGTATTGATGAAAAATTGCTTGTGAATCTCAGGAACTTTGGATGCATCTATAACAATTTGGGGAGAAATGGGGGAAGTATGGGATGCTTCCCCAGATTATTTGCAAAATCAGCTTGCACCCTACATCCTCCTCTGAGAGATGTGCTTTAAAAATACTTTGATGCATGAGTTATTGTTAGCTAGATTAATTCAAAAGCCCATGGATGCACCATGCCTTAGCTTTTCAAGGCTGTTTAATACCTATTTTAAAAGCCATATAAGAAGTTCAGTATTGTTGAGAGTTTTACCCATCAAATGAGAAGTTGTTTTGACTAGAGGAAAATCATTGCCCCTACCACTTGTCTCCCTGTAATCCCGTATCAAAGGAGGGCATCTGAAGTGCTCTTATGGTTTAATGGGGAGCCATGATCTGGAGTGAGAAGAAACAGAGAACTCTTATCTGCCTTTCAGACTCTGAACCTCTTTCCCTGGCAGAGCAAGGATTCCAGTGCTAAAATCCGAACAAGGTGCAATTCCTCTTCTGCTGCAAAGCTTTACCCTGAACAGCATGTAATGTGTTTACTTGTGTGTGCTTGGGGTCTGCAGGATGCTGCAGGGACTGTGGCAGTTCTGTGGCATGGCAAATCCACTTTCGTGAAAGAAAACTGCTTGGGAGAGGAAGGTAAAGCAAAAAAAGGACCCAATTTATCCACAGCTTGCTCATTAAGAATACATTGCTGCTGTATTTTCTTTAAGCACAGTACTTATCTGGTATTCTGACTCTTGCTAGCTTTTTTTTTCCCCCCTTTTTCCTGCAGCCATTTTTTTCTTAACAATATAAGTGTTTTCTTTGGTGCGATCACATACGTTGTCTGTAAATTAACAGGAAGCCTGTTTTTCCTGGATACAGCAGGAATATAGCTTTTTTAATCAGGGTGATGTTTTGCCAGTGGCTTTCTGCCTAAGCTGGGAGTGATGCTGTCTGTACTTCTGTACTACTCCTTCTTTCTCCCAAGTAGCTGCCTGTTTTTGAATTCCACAAGTTAATACGTGTTAATGATGACATGTGACAGAGGAAATGCCTCAGGATAGCTCTGAATAATTTGAATAGTCTGGACTTTAGCCTTAACTTGGGAAGAATGTGGTTCTTTATATTCTGGATAGATAACTATAAACATTCATCTTTTTAGTGCTCTGTTTCCTTTTTGCATTGTTAATCAGATGAGACTATTGCCATCCCAAGATCGGAAATAAATTAATGAGGTGCTTTTGTGTAGTTTAATCAACTGTAATTAGATTTGATCCAGAGTTGTTCAGATGTGTGTGCACTGTTCCAGGACATCATTGTCAGGGACTCTTTAACTGACTTGGGTAGAGGGCTTAAGTTTTGCTCATACCGCTTGCCTTGGTGGTGGTGTTTGGTGTGTGGTGTTTTGTGTTGTGGGTTTCTCTCCCCTCTTACTGTTCACAAAATGTGACTTCTGCAGCTGCTATAGGAAGGCTGTTCCAAAAACTCAGTTCTCTCTTGAGTTTCCAGCTTCATTTTCCCCTGTGGTCAGTTTTTATTTGACCTTATCCTAACTTTTTAATTTACTGTGTACACCTATTTTTCTGTTCTCCGTGGTGCCTTCCCCTAAGGGCTTGTTGGCAGGGTAAGGTGAAGGGCATTGGCTGTTCTTGCAGGGAGGCTGCAGAGGGGATCATCTGGCACTTGCGGGGCTGATCAGTAGGCAGGTTTGAGAACTGGGGCATTGTGGTGCAAGGTGGCACAGATTTTTTTTAAAGACAAGGAACAGCAGCTTGCTAAAAGCATCCTAGCAAAAACACTAGAAGGAGTCGTATCCGTTAGGCTTAGTTTTACAGCACTGAGTAAGCGAAGTTGTCTTTCTTAGTCACCTTCTCTTTCTCCGAACACACTGGTAATGCGTTTTCATGTTAGCTTTAGGTATTTCTGCAGTGTAGTCAGTTAAGACAGCTACCAAACAGCACTCCCTTTTGGTTTTCTGGCTGGTAATGTCTCTTACTTCTGCATTAAAAATCATAGTTTAATTTTAGGTAACAATTAGCTCACTTGTAGCTGTGGTGGATCCAGTTCTCAACTAATAGAAATATACCACAGTTTTTGTCTTAAAAGGGAAAAAAAAAAAGCAAATAGAAAATGCTAAATTAATTTGCATTCTACCAGTAGGGAGTCAGAGTTGCATTTTAACCCTGTTTTCATTGCCTTATGAATTTTTCCTTCACAGTGCTTTCAAAAGCCTTATACAAGTGAGGTGAAACTGAGTGGGCGGTTGCTTAACCAAATATTAGTCATATCCTTTTTTGTTTAGAAAGTTTCATGTTTAATATCTGGTTTAAGTATGTGAACAATCTGTGCAGATTAGGAAAACCACAAAATACCTGTGTGGTTTGTCCATTGCGCAAAATTGTGAGACAAATTTGGAAGCTTATTTTGAAGCCCTGCAGGAGTCAGATCAGATGTGAGGGGTTGAATCATTTTCCATTATCTCCATCTCTCCGTTTTTGGGGGTGGTGGGATGACAAATCTGGTCCCCTCAAGGAATCCCATCAAGCTCTTGAGTTTCATATTGAGTTTTGGGGAAGATACATTGTATAGAATTAAGGAGTTCAGAATAATCTTATACAGTTTTTCTGGTTCCTGAACTATGTCTCTGCAAGCTGTAGTATTTTGTCTACTTTACTAGCTTGTGGGTGGCCAGGTGTTATCTGTGTTCCCACTCTCTATTTCTGCCAAATCAGCCAGAGTTTGAAATACCATCCTGTGCTCACGTATGATCTGGGTTAAATCTGAATTTGTGGTTGATCTGGGATGCAATATTGGCATTTACAGTCATGTTTCTTTGGCCTCGGATAGTTTGGTGAGTGCAAATTGAAGTTCTAGATGTTTAATCTGAGTTGTGTGCTTGCTTAGAGATTCAAGTAGATCACTGAGCACCGTATCCTACCTCCCAGTATCTTCAGAATAGCTAAACAGAAGTTGTCACTGTCCTCCACAATCACCTTTTCAAAATCTGCCAAAGAAAAATGTTTCCGTTATATCATAACTGCTATTTTATTTAAGATGAGGGCATTGTCGTCTTAAAAATGCAAAGTTGAGATTTAAGACTTTTAAAGATGATTGACATGTGCTTTGGATCAAAGTTGGTAATATAATTCCTGCATTTAGGTAGTTCACAAACTCATTTAAATTGGGAAATTTAGTCACGTTGTTTGCCAGAACTATCTAAATATATTGAGACAGGATGATTTTTTTTTTTCTTTTCATTCTTCTTTAGTCTGAAAAGGGCCTAGTAGTCTTATTCTTTTGCAGGTAAGGTAATTACAGTGACCTGACTACAGAAGTGTTGCGTGTCAGACTGCGTAGCCTATGGATAGACAAGTTACTTACAAGATGAACAGGATTTAAGTCACTTTATAACATATAATTTCAGTGCTAACATATAATTTCAGCGCTTACAGAAATTCTGTTCAAGCTATTTGCTTTCCGCTGTATTTTTCTTAGCATAGGAGATGACTTTGACTGAGGTGGTCTTGATTCACTCTGAAATACAACTAAAACTCTCTTAACGGAGAGAGCTTTGTCATGGGGGGGAACCTCGTTGGCTACTTAATGTGTATACACTTGCCAAGGGCCGGTATTATTGGTCTACATGGCCTACAAATAGCTGTTATCTTACTCTTCCTTCCTTTCCCCCTTCAAAGGGAAAAACCTAAATGAAGGCAACTTATTCTATAAAAAGTGGATGTTGCAAAGAGGAGGAAAATGCATTGTATTTTGTATTGAGGCAGCAGCTATTGCTCTAGTTGCACTCTTTAGTTGTGTACAAACACAGTTTTGCATGTGGGTTGGAATTTTTTTTTTTGTGGCTTGTTTGTTTTTTCTTGTACACAGTAGCTGACACAGTGAAATGGGAGACTTGTTTGAGTCAAGTATAAAATGGCAGCAGGAAAATTTGGAGTTGAGCGTTAACCGGGCAAGGCTGGGTTCACAAGTGATGGTTGCTATGTGGCATGTGGAACATAGAATGGATTCCTTTTATGTAGCGGAGAATAATCTGACCAAGTTCTTATGTTTATGGATGTGCAGTGTCACTTAAATGGATACAAAACATTATTTTCTCCAGTATTGCTGGAACTTTTGTTAGTCCTCCAGCTGACCTTGTGCTACGTACTCCAGGATGAACTGAGCATGTTTGTCATTCTGCTTTTCGTCATGTTGGTTAATCACAGTCTTTCTCTTTATTTTTACAGAGCAAATTCGATTAAAGAATATAAGAAATGTATACGGAAGATGCTTGTGGTATCGTTTGCGACTGTTAAAACCACAACAAAACATAATTCCTACAGTAAAGTATGTTTCGTTTACATGACTTTCCATTAAAGCAGTTTGTTTATTTTTATTTTTATAGAAATACATCTTTTGCTAATCAAAACAGCTGGAATTAGTTATACAATAGTTACTTTTCTGTCACAGAAGAGACATTTGCAACCTGCTATATTTGAATGATGATAATCATTATTATCTAGTAGGGCTTGGAATCAAGATGGATGCTGTTTGTCCTTTATAAAATACCTGCTAAATGAAACCAGTGAACCTCAGCACTAATAAAAAAAGTAAACAATATTTTATTTGTTCTAGAAAATAATCTTCCCTCTCTGAAATTGGTGCTGCTAGTGACGTCTTTTGATTTAAACATTTAATATGTAAACATATACATTCAAATATGCAATAATAATATTTTTTTAATGTTCGAAGTTGGTGGGTTTATGTCCTTCAGCTCTTTAGTTATAACTCCCACCCTCAAAATAGTTTGCTGTCTGTTATGCATCTGTTTCAGCTCTTTTTTTTTTTTTTTTCTCCCAAACATTGTCTAGGATCAAGTTAAAGTAATCCTTTAAAAACAGGAAATACTGTTGTATTTCTGCTGAGGACAAAGACTTAAAGAATGGGGAGTCTTTTTTTTGATAGTGGCTTGCCTGAATTAAAAAAAAAAATAAAAAACAACCCAACAAAAACCAAACCAAACAAAAAAAAAACCCCACAAAAAAACCCACAAAAAACAAAAACAAAACAAAACCAAAACCCACACAAACACAAACCAAAAAAACAAAACACAAAAAAAACCCAAACCCACAGAAACNAAATTACAAGTCAGAGCAGCTGTCTCATCTGTGTCAAAGGCGGTGTTATAACTGAAATACTCATACCTGCTTTAAAATGGCTTTATCGTGTCTCGCTGCTTTACTATTGTGTCTTGAAGGCTGATATCAAGTGGCTTCTTGTGTTATTTGTAGAATTATACTAGAGCTAGTGGATTTGTACATTTAAAAAATTGTTTCTTCCAAACAGGAAAATAGTCCTCCTTGCAGGCTGGGCATTATTTTTGTTTCTTGCATACAAAGTTTCCAAAACGGACCGAGAATATCAAGAATACAATCCTTATGAGGTTTTACATTTGGATCCTGTAAGTAATAGCATCTTTCACTAGTCTGTACTACTGTAACTGTGTATTCTATGTCTAGATGTTAAATTTAAGACTTTTTTAAAACAAAATAAGCTAGCTTTAGTGAATGTACCTAGTGATTTCATTCTTCTTGGCATCTGAAAATTACTGCTGCTTATTGTAAAGTCAGTCTTTACATATTCTTTGCCTATTATCTGTGCTAATTTATAACTTCTGTGTCTAACTCCTTCAAAATTCTAATGGCTTTCTTGATATAGTGAGGTAAATTTTTTTTTTTCAGTCTATTTTGAATCTTACTGTGATATTGATTTCCATGCTTGGTACAGGAAGAAAAGTCATACTGGGTGTGAAAATCCTCTCAATAGCCATTTTTAGAGATGCTGCTGAATAACATGTATAAAAAAGAATGCAGATTCATTTGATATACAGCCATTGTACAGCAATATTTCTCTTGTAAATGAAAGGTTTCACTAAAGGGTATTGGTGATGCACATTTTGATGTAGTAAAGCTTACCTCGAATCTCAGTTGCATCTGTGAATGCAAACAACAAATTCTAGATAGCAATACCAGCCCAGTGGTTTATTGAACTGAAAAAAAAAAAAATGTAGCGTTTATGTAGAAAGCAGATGCAGTACTTTATTTATATGGAAGGTCAGATTCAAAATGATATAACAAGTTATATATCCTGAGGAGACAAAGAGATCTTCTGGACGTGTCTTAAACTCTTTAGTCTTGTCATACTCTTTGCTACATCTTAACCACAATACCTTGAGCAAATATTTTGCTTATGGTAATTATTCCCTTTTGAATAACAGTAGAGTCGTCTTTTCAGTGCTGAAGTCTGAGGTATTTTTTTACTCTTTGGTCTAAGGCAGTACGCTGTAAGTACAGCTCAACACAAGAACCAGTTTTGATTAAACCTGATGCATACTGTTACTGTGGGAGAGCTTAATATGTATATGAACATTAACAAATACATCTCTTGCTATTAGTGGCGTGGCTTGTTGGCATAAGGACAGGCATCACTGGTACTGCTGCTCTAGGTTAGGAAAGCCACTAGAGCGGAGACGTGACTCCAACCTGTTTCTAGCTGGACAGGTAGAACAAGACCCACCTCTCGTGTGCAGAGAAAAGTTATTTCAGTTCAGCCTCTGCTCAGTTCCTCTGAATGACCGATTGCTGACTTGCATCCTCTCACTGACGCACAGGAACAAGATAAGTTTTTGCTGTTGAATGGTATCTACAGTTTAAATGTTCATATATCTGGGTTAACTTTGGTTAAACAAATCTGGCTAGGGATTAGATCATCAGAGGATTTTCTTTTGTCATCTTTGGCAAATTTCTACAAGTAACAATCCTGAGGGGGAAAAAGTTCGTATCTAGTGAATTGTGACTGAATGTTTAATGGAAACATGTATGCGTGCTCAAGAAACGTGCATCTTACCGAGGCAAAGAAACCAGTATGGGAATGCTCTGATCGCCGATTGAAGGATGGAGCATATTGTCATACGGACAAGTTGAATTAAAGCCAATATGTTACCAGGGGGATGAAGAGATGGGTGTGAAGATAGAGCAGTTGAAGCAGGGTTCAGACTAGAGTTCAAGATTCCAGAGTGTTTTTGGTTTTTGTACTTGAGTGCTATCAGAGTACTTCTGTTAGGTCCCCTAGAAAAACTACTAGTTTGGGCTACCTGAAAGTGAACAGCTTTCTTCTGTTACCATTCAAGTGGAACCTTTAGGATTGTCGCCAGCCCTGCTGATGTTGAGGTGATACAGGTGTTGAAGTGCTGTTAGGTAATGGAAATGTTGCTGTTAAAAAACCCAAAACTTTAAGAAGAAGAAAAAAGTTGCAGACAGGCGCTTGAAAGTTTTGGTACACAATAATTAATTTGCTTCTTTATATTCACCCTGTGGCCAAGGTATTTTTTTTTGTTTGAATCTTCTGTTAGCATATCAGTTTATAAGACGAGGCTTTTTTCTCCAGAGGAGAACCATAACATGGACAGAATCAGATAATGTACATGGACCTAATTTTGTATAAAATATCAGCCCTTTGTTTTGAATATAGAATAGCTATTTTTGGAGTACATCACTTGAATTCAGTAATACATAAGGCACTCAGTATTACTGATTTATTGAATAAACATCCTTACTGCCGTTTTCGAGGTAGGATCCAAGACAGAAGGGTGAAGCTCAACGCTGATTATAGTTTTGTATTCTTTAAGTAAGACAATCAGGGCATTAATTTTCTTTTGTAAGTAGCTAATAGAAGGAAGCTCTGTCTTTCAAGCAGAGTGCTGACTGACACCAGCTGTCCTAGGCTGCTGAGCATTTATATAAGTCAGGCCTAACCTCTGTAGCCTAGCACTTGAAAATGAGGAATAAGCAATTAATGATAGATGGAAAGTCTGTCATCAGCTTATCAGGGATCACATGCAACATCTCCGGCAGAGAGAAAAAATTAGTGTGTTTTTTTGTGGTTTTTTTTTTTTTTTTTTAAATGAGCAGCATTTGTGTGAGCTGTGAAAACCCACCTCTTCCTTTCCAGCAAACTTATTTTTTCCATTTTCCAGCTTCTGCTACTCATCTGGCATTCTTCATCTAGTTTTGAAATGGCTTTTTTTTACTTGAAATCACATTTATTATGGAGTAAATTAATCCTGTGCGTTAAATGAGACAGGCATGCTGTTGAAAAATAGTGTTGTAAAATGATAGACACATTGTATAAAGAGAGATAATGTAACAGCAGATGAAGCCTCAAGGCAGTTTAATTTTTGGTTTAATTTTTTTGAAACAGTACCATAATTTTTAAATAACTTATTTTGTGTTAATTATTCACTTAAGGTCAGCATGCTGGACCTCTCTACCACAAAATGTTGAGAAGTCCTTTGGTAGTGGTTTTGTGAAACTCAGCAGGTAGCTTACTAGAAAAACTTAATCTGCACTTGCTATAAAGTTTTCTGCACTTTCTTGCTTTGTGAGGTTCACAGAATAACCTGAAAGTTAACGCATAGGGGGTTTTCTTGGTGGCATTTAACAATGTGCTGTAGTAGAATAAAAATGGATCTCTTTCTTAGTTATAGGTCATGTGTTCCCTTTGTTCAAGAAGTTTGAAATAATTTATAGGTAGGATGATTCTAGTCAAAAATATTCTTAAGCAGCAGGGCAATCCACTGTTCCTGGTGACTGACAGATTTATTTCTGCCTACAAGCTGCAAGTGAACCATCATACTACATCTATGAGCTCTTCCTTAAATAGAAGAGTATTGCAAGTGAGAATTCCATATATTCATGTATATATTTATGAAAACAGAAGATTTGTCAAACAGATAGTATTTCCTCCCCCCCCCCCCATGGATGGATGAACGAGGTAATCCAGAAAATAAACACCCAGTCATCTGAATGTCTTTTTGTTAGACTATTACTTCTAACTTGATTTAAAAATATAATGGTTATAAAAATGTTTTTTAGAAAAAGTCATGTTTCCATGAAATACATATGTAGTTTCATGATTAGAACGTAATTCTTTAACTCAATGAATGGTTCAGAGAAATATTGCACAATGTACTTTAGAATATATAGAAGAATGGATTTGATTTAAGATATTTATTAATAACTCAAAACTTTCCTTTTTAAGGGAGCAAGTATATCAGAGATTAAGAAGCAGTACCGTGCACTATCGCTAAAATACCATCCCGATAAAGGAGGAGATGAAGTTATGTTCATGAGGATTGCCAAGGCCTATGCAGCGTAAGTTTCTTTTTGGCCTACAAAAATGGGAACTTGATGCTGTGAGGAGGGAAACCTTTAAGGTAATAGCAGCAAGGAAAAATCTGTTTGGATAGGTAATGAAAGTCAAAACATGTCTTAGTTCAGCTCATACTTGCTCTGTGCAAGTTGGGAAGGATAACTTAATTGTTTAGCAACTGTCAGAATACTGTAAGGTGTTGAGTCTTTGTATTAAACTTCCATGTCATCTAGGAAGAGTGTTTCCAGTGTGATACATATTGAATCTTAAAGGTGACAAAGAACAAAATGGGTGATGTGGATTTTAACCAACCAACCCTGTTGCAGCAATTCTGAAGTGTTACTTAGAGTATAAATATGCTGTTAATTTTTCTGGTGATAAAGCTGAAGGGCAGGAGACAGTATTTCAACTCTGTTCCTGTCCAGCCATAGAGATGTTTCATTCTGGTTCTGGCTTGGTTTTCTGTCAGCTCTCCCGCATCCCTTTTCATTTACACTTGCCTTGCAGTCCTGATTTTTGACTCTGTGACTGCTTCATATTATCAACGTAGTTCTTAAAAGCTGAATCCTTGAATCCCATTTTCCTCCAGAGTATTTTTTGGCCTTACCTCTGCTTATAGCTTTTTTCTTTTTTTGATCTGAGAGATTATGTGTAATATTACAAATCTGTATAAAGGAAATCCCTTTTTATTGAATTTTTCCATATTCAAGATGTGGGTTTGGGTTTTGTAGTGCTGTTCATATGTGGAATGTTAATACAGTTTTATATTATTTTCTGCTCTAAACGATTAGCTGTCAGAGTCGAATACTCTCTGACCAGGTTTGCTTAGATATTCCACATGTGCAGTATGTAGTGTTTAATATCAAATTTGCTTATCTGAAGATAGTTGATGTTACATGGGATTCTGATGTAGTGGAGTGATAAGTTTGTTTTGTGGTTTTAGTATATTTTGTAAGCTAGATTTAGCAAAATACAGCAGTTGCAATACATGGTTCAATCACTATACCAATGTTATTCCTGTTACGGGATCTCCAGTACGCTTACTGTCATGATGCTGGGCATCCCCAGGCACCAGGAAGGTGTATGTGGGTTGAAGCCAGCTTGAACCTATTGTTCTCTTCAAGTGTCATACACTAGTTGTCTAGTTTTTATATTCCATGTTGAACTGAGCCAGTTACGCACTTCCCTCATGCTGGTCTAGCAGACTCAGGAGGCATTCATACTGTTTTAATACACTCGAAGAGAAACATTTATACCATCAGTTGATCCATTCAGCTCTTGGTAGGTGTTTATCTAAAACAAAGGCCACCCTCTGGTCCCCTTGGTGTTGTGATAGCTGCTTTGCAACAGCTGTGGTCAGTCTGAGTGTCATGGCACATCACCCTTGCCAGACTCCTCTGAACCTTCTTCCGTTGTAGAGGTTTATTGGGTCAGTCACATCATCTGAGAATGCAGCAAGCTGGTGATTTCTGCTTTTAAGTCAGTCGTCTATGTGGTTGACTTTACTGACTGAGCGTCCTGTTTGAGGTGAGGTGTGAAGCAGAACCAACACCACCTTCATTTGAGCAATTTTGAAGTCATCCTTTCTGCTTACACACATCTGCATCACTATGAAAGTCTCTTCAAGAGGATATTCTGTTACTGCTTTCTGAACTCTTGAAGCGTCTCACTTTACAAACTAGCACTCAGTGCGTGGCGATCGAGTTTGGTAGTTCAAACGCTAAGTACAAGGGCTGTGGCAGAGGCATATCCTGAAGTAAATGACAGTGAAGTTCCTTAGCCATGCAGTCTTGAAAGAATGTGAAAGTGACCCATTCAGTGAGTCTGCTTGTTAATGAGTGTGAGACTTGGAGATGATCAGGAGACGTCTGACTCACTATGTTCCTTCTGTGAGACAAAATCTTCCTTATAGTGAATGTGTGATGTTCTGTTTCCTAAAGTGGTATCCTTCCTGTAGTAACAGGGATTCTGTTAGAGGTGGTGTAATATTGCCAAGAAACTGTCACTACAGGACAAGCATAGAAACTTTAGGAAGTGGTGTCTTAATTTATTTCTCTCTTCTTAGATATGAGACTAGGGAGTTCCAGGAAAAAACAACAACCAAACACATACTGTCAAAGGCTGAAAATCTAGAATAAGACAATAAAAGCTCATATGGACAACTTCTGCTGTATGAACTCATCCTGCATATTCACCTTTTTTTTAAAAAAAAAAAAAAAAATAAATTATGTTTTCAGCCTTTGTCTTCCAAAATTTTCTCTACTGTAACGCAGCATTGGAAAGTGCTCCTTGGATGTGCAGTCACTGTTGTGAAAGGGAGATGTGATTTGTCCGTCTCCAATATGAGGGTGCACCTTCTGTGTCTAATTTCTTTTGCTGTCAGAGTGCTAAAAGAATTTGCTTGTGTGTCATGAAGGAATTACAACAGTATTGTTTCATACAAAAGCCAGCAGAAGCTGTTGAGCTTGTTATAAACCATCTCTGAAGGATAGTATAAATATCACATTATAGTTTTTCTGTATGTTAATGATTTAGAGAAATTAATTTACTTCTGTATTAACTCAATATCTTGTCTTGAAACTAGCTTAACTGATGAAGAATCACGAAAAAATTGGGAAGAATTTGGTAATCCAGATGGACCACAAGGTAACAACTGCGAATAACAGAAGTCCTGTAATTTCTGTGTATTGAGCTCTGTAATACCTGATCATTTGAGAAGCACTCAGATATTAATGTACATGTATATATAGAATATCTTTTTCCTATGATTAGAAGCAATGCATCTGATCAATTCTTTCCTTTTAAAGCTGTCTCTGGGGTGGTGGTAGGAGGGAAAGGCAGGAAAGAGTTTGCTTTTTCATTTCTCAAACTTCTTACTGGGGATTAAAAAAAAGGGTATTTTTCTAATTAGTCAGGTTCAGTAAGTATCCAGAGAGAATGGCCAATATTGAGGGAGGTATAGATGAAAAACAGAATATTTCTCAGCAGGAACTTTCCAATTTTAAATCTTTCTTGGTATTTAAAATCAGATACTATAAATATGTGTTGAAAAATTAACAACTAGCCATAATTCAATAAACACATTTCAAAGGGATGTATGTGAGAATATGTGTATATTTAAATAAATACTGTATACAAATCTCCCTTCAATTTGCTGGAAGCAGCACTATGTGAGTGTAGCTCTATGCCATCTTCATCTTGAAGGAGTCCTGGTGGTTGTCCCTATGCTGGTAGGTTGTTCTGGGCAACTAGCTACATGGGAATTATCCTGATAGTGGTGTATTGATATTTTACAGTAAACAATTGAAACTAAAACAACTTAAGACTGAAAGTTCAGAGATTTTTTCCACCCCCCTCTTGTTTGCAGTTGCGTGAGTCACTTGCAAAACATCTTTGTGACTGTTGTTTAAGTGGGCTAGTTGTGAGGAAGAATGTTGTATGTTTAGCTGTGCTTATTACAAGCAAAAAGGAAACCTGCCATCTGTTAGGACAGGTCTCCATAGATATCTGCTTGTTGATGCCCTGTACTTTGCAGAACTAAGTTCTACTGCATATCAACATGGAATGAGTTAAGGCCAGCTTGGAAGTAGTAAATGGAACTTGTAACTTAATTGTGAGGTTACAGGATGGCGTGAGGGAACTTTGTGCTGGAAATTCTTCTTCTGAATTATATCCAGCCAACATGGGAAATTAATTTGAAAAGGCGGGGGGGGGAAAAACCTCCTGATCCAGTGTTTCAAAGAAATGATCTTCCCTCTCCTTTCTAAAGAAAAAAAAACCAAACCCCAATTCTGCTAACTAAATCATAGTCTGACAAAGGCATTTCTTGTGGAGTAAGGTGGTGGTTCTGTTTCTTTAACCACTGTTTTATAGCATAGCAAATTTCTTTCAGTCCTAGCTTCTCTTGGTTTCCTAGCCAGGCAAGTAGGAGGACTGCGTCCCTCTTGCTGCAGAATACAAATAAGATCTTGCTTCAGAAATGCTGTCACAATATCAGCAAAATGGCACTGTAAATTTTACCCTGGTACATGCACAAATAGCTTTCCTAGGACCTTTCCTGGTGCTGAACTGTTCTTTGCACCCACAAGCTACAAACTTTGTGTTGCGAAGTCATAGGATTTCAAGTTGGGCAGCATGTCAGTGTCCTTTAGTGGACCTGAGTCTGTGACTTCAAAAGAAAGCTTGGCCGAAAGCTCAGGATTTAAAGACATGAAGACCCTTGTGTGATTGTCTCAGAGACTGCTTTCACAAACTTAAGGGACTCTGGGTTCCCAAAGGGCAAAGTGAATTGATTCCTTGGTAGGACAGCAGTTTGTATTGTGAGTGTGAAACCTCCTCCTCTTCTGAGACTCTAATTCAGATTATGGTGGAGTTGGAGTTCTCTGATTTGCTTCTAGGTCTCTCATCATTGCTTCATCTGAAGGGTGGGAAGAAGCCTGAAATTTTCTTTCTCCCATCATCTGTTCTGTAATGTTGCTCTGCATTGAAGTGTGAAGAGCATTCTAATTTAGTGAAGTTCATCTTCTCTTCATTTATACACCTGTAGTGAAAAAAAAAAAAAAAAAAAATCTGTATCCAAGATATGCACTCTAGTTTTTTAGTTCTGTGTCATCAAAAAATGGAGACAGTCTCTTCTAGAGGTGTATTCTGGGATGAGATGTAGCACATCTGGTGTTAGACATACATAACCAAGTTAGATGAGGTACATCCCACCCTCAGTGCCCAGCACAAAGGACCAGCAAGCAGGATTCCTCTCTGTCTAACCAAAGCAGCGTGGAGGTTAGAAGCAGGCAAGAGTTTCTTGGCTTTGGCATGACTTGCTCCTTTGCTAAAAGTGAAATACTAAATGTGCAAAACCATTTGAAGAGTGTTCAAAAGCATGTGAGGGGACCTGGAAAGTAAAAAGGTATGTTTTTGATGATGTAAGGCAGTTTTAGTAGGCTGTTTTCCCCCTGGTATTTGCTAGTGCTTCAGCTCAGCGAGCATAGATGAGGGCAAGAAGACCCTCAGACCAGGAGAGAAAGAACTTTGTTCTGAACTACTTTTGTTTCTGGAACAGTTTGAAGCTACTGTCCTAAAGGTCAGAAATATTGTGGGAAACTGAAATTGATACCACCAGTAAAAGACACATATTTTTAGTAGATTCTTCTAAAAATCCATAACCATTAACAGATGGGAAGTGTCTCCGAACTCTTCTCCAGAGGAGGGCATTTCCCGTAACTCAATGTGGTAAATTCACTGGCTGTTATTGTGTTGAGCTCCTAAGCTTGAGGTGTTGTCAGGTTGGTGAGATGTTTGAGTCTCAACAAATAGTTGTTTCCCACTTACCTACATAGAAGTCACGTTAGGCTTGTGCATGACTGGTTGTCTGAGTTGATGGCTGTCACAGTCTGTTAGATACAGTTCTGACACTGTCTCCAAGTATGTAGGGGATGCTAGCCTGTCCTTACTTAAGTTAATACTCCTCATTGATACCTACTAGTACTGAGGAAAGTGTGTTTTCTGGTTTTGTTTTTTATTAAGCAGATCCTGGAAGTTTGTAGTGTCTTTTTTTTTTTCCCTTTAGTTTCTTGGAACTTTTAGTGTTGAGATAATTAGTGTTTTCGAAGTTCAATTTATTACCACTACAGTGTCTGAAGTCAAGCTATTTTATGCTATTCTGTATTCAGGTCTGTGTACTGTACATGTTACTGTTACAGAATCATGTCTTCTGTCTTCTGCAGACTAAATCCTTTTTAATTGAAAGGTATTCCTTTCTCTTGCTTACTAATCACAGAAATTTGAACTGGCAGAGGGTTTTGTTTTTACAGTTTACAGCTTGGAACACTTTTGCAAAGTTATAAAGTAATAAAAATTTCTTCCATATAATTCATTTGCTCAAACAGTTTTCTTGCAGTTCATGTATTTACGGAACTGTATGTATTTAAACTGCTGAAAACTCTGCAAGGCAAAGCTCATAAATATTTCCATCTGTGAAATCTTTCTCCTTTTTTTAATATATATTGATAAATCTTGCATGTCTTTCACTGCAATATATTAAACTAAGGTCTTTGGTATTTCAGATGTTGTATTTGTCTTATTGCGTACTTGAGTATATTTCTAATTTGTTTTTTGACTTTGCTAGGTTTGTTAGGATTTTGCTTATTAAGAGTGATAAACATGAGGATTTTTTAATGGCTTGGTGGTTTTGTTGGGTTTTTTGTTTGTTAGACTTAATATGACTTTAAAACAATTCCTTCATATTTCATAGCGAATTCATTTTCTTTCATCCTACAGCTACAAGCTTCGGTATAGCTTTGCCAGCTTGGATTGTGGATCAGAAAAATTCCATTTTGGTGAGTCAGCTTACTTAGCTCAAGATTTTAAAGTGAGCTTTCACCTTAAAATGTTTGTGCTTAATACTGTGCATTTTAGTCAAAACGTGTACTTAATACTACTTTGGTGCAAATGCACATCTTTGAAGCAAATTTCAGGAGTCAGAAGTGGTAAAGTAGCTTAAATCTAACCTTTGAAAGTGAAGTATTAACATGCTTGGAAAGACCTCATTGCAAGAATAATGGAGTTGTACTGTGGTCACCCCTGCTACAAAGTGTGTGTTTGCTGTTGCAAAGAGACACCACAGAACTGTTATTTGCTGGATCTCTGTAGTTCCGTCTGGTTTGCTAGTGATGCTGTAATCAGTGTCTAAATGCTCTTCCTGTTGCATTTGTTGCTGCATAGTATTTGGCTTACCCGTTTGATTTCCCTTAAAGCAATAATCATCTCTGTCCACTACATCACAGTTCAGCTGCCAACTCTTTAATTATTAAAGAAACCCACCTGAGACAATGCGAGGATGATTGAAAAGATTACTTACACTGAACTGATACTCCTTATTTAAACCCTAGCCAGCTGATTATATTACTTGTAAGCTGTTCTTCAGAAATAGTGACAGGCATTATGCAATAAGCTTACTTTAATTATTGCAGGCTTGTCGTAATAGTACTTGGCTATATTTTAGCATAAAGATTAAGCAAGAGTGGTATTTAAGTAGCTGAAGTATCTAATGCAGTATCTTTCGTAATCTTTCTCTAGGTTTTGCTTGTATATGGATTAGCATTTATGGTTATTCTTCCAGTTGTTGTGGTAAGTATTATCTAATGAATATTCTACCCTCTGTAACCAAGCTGTAAGCAAAGCTGTCTTGGATGTAAGTAGAGTTGTTTGTTCTTGCCTTTCGTGGAGACAGTGAGCAAACAAGCTTTTTTTTTNTTTTTTTTTTTTTTTTTTTTTAATATGGGTGTTTTAGTATGAAAAAAGTGTAGCTGCCATAGAGTATCCAGAAAAATGCACTACCATGATAGAGAAAAGGCTGTAGGGAAAATATTAGATATCACAAGAGTTAGACTGAATTATGTAATTTGTCTTGTACCTTCTGTCATTCATCACATGAAAATTAATACGATGTGGTGAACTCAGGAGTATCTTCAGTGGTGTTCGTGTAGAGCCAAGACAGAGATGTCTGTAGCTGGTGGTAGTAGAATGATTACTGCATGTGAAACAGGTTGTTGATTTGTTTTCCCCTGGCAGCCTTTTTTTTTTTTTTCTTAACTTCAGTTTTTATTGATCTTCAGCATGCCATGAGATATCTGCCCTTGAGTTTTCTTTGTGTGAGGGATCTGTTGCTGGGTGAGTGGTATTTCAGGGCTCGGGTTTGCCCTACAGTATTGGTTTTGAACAAAGTCCCTTATCCAGTGATGGTGCATTTGGAGTATGGCGTAGAGAGAGACTCAGAAAATTGACACCCAGAAACCTTTATGCTCTTGGGAAGAAGGTTTTCGTTTGAGAAAGTGTCCTGGGGTCTTGGCAGCTGCTTGTATCTCTTTGTGCAGAGGCTCAGCCAGGTATTATCCCTTCTCTTTGAGAGTCTTTCTCCATAATTGAAGATTTAGTGTAGAAAATTAGATGTGTCAGTTTCAACAACTTGTTGAATAAGAAGTCTAAAATCCAGGGTACAATGTCTACGTATTTTTGCTGTCTTTCCTTTTAGGTTTCAGTTGGTGTCTGTTGATGCTCTTTTGTATACGTGTACTTTTAGCGATTTATACCAGATTTATCCTAGCTCAAGTGACAGTAAACATCCTTTCTGGTGTTACAAAACAATGTCCTGAGCAGAGGGGAAAAAAAAAATCTGCCTCCTCTTGCCCCTATACCAGATGTAGACTGCTTTGTTTAGACTTGTCACTGTAAATTTCTTTTATAGTCAGTGAAGAGGAATCGACATTTTTATGGAGCAAGTTATTTTACAATTTCATTCTAAAGTAGACATACAAGATGATTCATGCCTTTAATGGGTCTATTTCTATTTTGTGAATCAATAAAGAAGCCGAAGTTAACTACAGTGTAGTCATCCTATATCTGAGATAGGCATCTAAAATAAAATAAGGGTAGTTCCACCCTTTGAGTCCAGATCAACAAAAAGGAAAATACGTAGTTCTTCCTAGACCTAAATCGTGTTCTGTGCATGAGCTGAGTGTATCTGCAAAAGCAGTTAGGGCAGCTTCTTTCATGTAGATTTGGAGTGGCTATAGTTACATTTTTTTCCGGTGCCTATACTTAGACAAAAATTTGGTAGCTATGTGATTATAATCCAAACTTTTCTGCAGAAAAAGCTTCAGAAGAGTTGTATGCTGTTTTCTGTCAGGGTTCATCTATTTATGGAATAGTCAAACCTAAGTTATTTTTTAAAAAGTTTGTGGGGAGCCAGTCCTAGAGCATTTCCCAAATAATTGAGTTGTAGAGTTCTTTCTGTAGTAGGGGAATTTGCACTATTGCGTATTAAATTACCAGTAGTAAGCATCACTTAGTACTTTACAGATTGTTACTTTTCACTTGTGAGAAACTTCACAATAGATTGGGATGGATCTTGGATGTTTTTTCTAATGCTAGCGAGCTTTGCTTACAAGGAGGAGTTTAATGAACAGACTGCAGTTTATAACCCAGCTCATCATTTTTCTTAAAATATATTTTAGAGAACACTCACTGTACAGTGAATTCCATAATTTGAAGTCAGTGGTGTAATGCTAATAAGGGAATTAGTGGAGTGCTTCTGAAGGTTTAGAAAACCTTTTCTGTCAGCCTGAAGGCATATGGCTTAATTCTAAAAATTTGCAGCAGGAGCACTGGGCCACCTCCAGATCTCCCTTCTGAAAAGTGTTTTTGGATTAGGTGACTTAGATGATATTTTTTTTTTTTTTTTTTTTTTAAATTCTAATGAAAGTTATCTCTTATGTTGTTACTGGCTTGGTGCCTTGGTCTGCCTAAACTGAATGTGATTTGAATGCTGTGTTGTATGGTAAGGAGAAAGTGGTAAATCCAGTGAATTTATTGTTTAGTGGATTCACTAAAATAACACCAGAACTAAACCAGTGTGTATGTGCATGTTTGCCTGTGTTGTGGGGGAATTCTCGAGGCTAGAGATCATCTAAAAACTTTTAGCATCAGATTCTTTTAGATGAATATATTGGTGTGCTTTTAAAATTTGTGTCAGCAAGTATCTTTTTGTTCCCTTCTCCTTTTTGAACTTCAGTTGACCTTAACATAGGTAAAATCAGTTGGACTGAGTTACCTGGTTATAAACAGATGTGAGGTGATCCAGCACAGCTGTTTCAATGGTGCATTGTAGCTGACATCAGTTTGTTCTTAAATGTCTCAGGGTTCCTGGTGGTACCGATCGATACGATATAGCGGAGATCAGATTCTCATTCGGACAACTCAAATATATACATACTTTGTCTATAAAACACGGAACATGGACATGAAACGTAAGTAAAAGGCACTTTGAAATGTTGCTGTGTCCATCTGGAAATATCAATCTGCTGATGTTAAAATGCTTTTGCTTTATGAGCTTTTGTTAGCTTAAAATAACATTTCTCGACCTTTAGAGTGTTTTTAAAAACTTCATTTAGTTGTAAGTGAAAAGTACTCTGTAAGAAGACTTGAGTACTTGGGAGAGGGAGTTATATAGATCTATATGTCTGTTTAAAAAAAAAAAAAGAAAAAAGGATATTGCATGTTTGGAAAAACATGCTGACCTGCCTGTGGTCCTATTTTTGCAAGTACGCAAAAATGGCTTTGATTTGCTCAGAAGAGAACTTCCTCAAAAATTAAGAAAGAAGCTTGAGTAACTGTTGCTGAAAAAGCTGGTTTTGTGAAGACATTTAAAGTCAAAACGCTGGACTTGGTGTCATGCAAGATGGAGCCTTGAGTGAGCTCTTTTTGTCCTGTGCCAGGCATTGGTTCTTGCCTCCTTTGCCCTGCGGCAGCAGTAACTGACCCACTGAACAGAGAACATGGATATTTATGGTTGTTGGGGGAAGAGTGGGAGTAAGTTTTATGGCTGATGGTTCTGAAGAGCTCAGTGACATAAGGATGTTGCTGACATTTTCTCTTTCTGCCTCTAATTATCTTTGCAGGGCTTATCATGGTTTTAGCAGGGGCATCCGAATTTGATCCTCAGTACAATAAAGATGCTACGAGCAGACCAGCAGACAATGTTCAGATACCACAGGTTAGTTATATCAAGAGGTGTTTTCTAAATAATCAACCCGTTCAAAGGAAGAGGGAGATGATGCTTCTAGGTGAACAGCTGACAGAATTCAAGTTCTCAAGGCACTGATTTTGTTGAGGTGTCGCTGTATCCCTTCAGAATTAGGAATTAGAAGCTAGACTTGATTTACTTTCATTTTTTTAAAGAAAATGTAACATTAATTGGTGATAATGCTTAGCTTAAATGGAATCAGTTTAGTATATAGACTGCTGGGTTGGGTTTTTGGGGAGGAGTAAACTACATAGGGAACTGGTGTCAGTCCTTGTAAATTTTGAGTATTGATATAAAGAGATGATCACCATTTGATAAAGTTCTTTAGAATCACTAGCATAGATCTGGTTAAATATGTTAATACTGAAATAAAATTATCTGATGTCTGAATTAATAATGTCTTTAGATACTATAAAGGTTCCTCAATGAATACGTGTTCCTCTTTGGTTGCCTTTTATTTTCATTTCTGTTCAGTCTTTCCAACAGAGATGACTTAATGCATACTGTGGCAAATAATTATTGCTAGCAGAATTTAGGAAGTCTTATTTATCAGAAACAGTTTAGTTTTAAGAAATTTAAAGTGCAGTATAAAGATGCTTCAATGAAAATGTTTCAAGTTGGCAAAATGGGAGGTGCTAGTCTCACAGATCTAACCTTTGAATGCACACAATTGAATTTTCAAGTCATAAACACATTTTGATGTCCTGAACAGAAAGAAAATAGACTGAGATACCTCTTTACTGAATTGTCTCTGTCTCTTTTGCAAATTCTTTATCATCTTGTGTACTTGAAGAGGAGTTGGAATTGTGGCTAGGTGAGGTTTTTCAGCAGTGGGAGCACATGACTGGAAAAGATCACCTTGATCATCAGTTCTTCTCCTGTGCTGTTGCAAGCATTGGTATTGTGCAAGTCCTTTGCATTTAATCGTTATTTATTTGAAAGGCAGTCAAACCACCTCTAATCATGTCCTACTGAGAAGTTGTTCCAGAACTTGCTCTTCCAGTCATTAGGAAGGCTTGTTTGTGACCAATTTATAGCTATAGTTTTTGTCATCATTATTCTCGAGTCTAAATGATTCTTGCTGTGTATACCATTAATGCATTTATAGGGAGAAAAATAGCCCATTTGTTCTCTTTTTGTCACTGTTTAGCTAAACTAGAAAAGCTGCTGTCTTTTAATCCCCTCTTTCCCAAAAGGCTCTTAATTTCCCTCATCCTGCTATGTGCTGAATGGGGTACAGTTGATATATTTCTAAATTTTACATTTTTTAATTTTGTCTGCTCAGAATTGTCCGCAGCATTCCATGGTGTCTTAGCAGTGCAGTAGTTGGTGGCACTATTATTCCTGTGTTTCTGCAGGGAATAACTTCCAGCATGCTGTTCTTCACAATTGTTTTGTATGGTAGTTTAGTACAACCTCCGTGTTGGATCACTACCTTTTCTGAATTTCTCTTGTCTTACATACCTCTGTTTTCCAGCTAATAAGCTGGAAATCTTTGACCTGCAGTTCTTGTTCGTATGGAAGTGCGTGACCTTGCATTTTAAAAAATTGGATTTAGTTCTGTTTCAAAAGGTCCGGTAATCAGTGTCATCTGTGTTCCTTTTTTTCTGAGTAAACAGCAGTACAGGTCTCTGAAGCATCTGTACAGAAGGGTATTGCTAATAAAATTTATTAGTGTATCCTGCTTTTGGTGGCCGTGATCATCGTTCCCATTTATATTTCACTGTTTTATCATAAACCCAGTACCAATATTTTTTATAAAGTTTTCTTACCAAAGTTTTACTCTTTTTGGTCTGGTGTTATACCAGGATGTACTTACAAGGAACTCCTTGTTAAAAGATCTTTTTTAAAGTTTAGGGAAAGACTTGTCAAAGGTCAGCATTGCCTGGCTGCTAATATCCTAACTTTCCTTTGTGGCTGGATGTTTTGGAGCCTCAGTGTCTCCTCGGGTGACTTGTTGGTCTAAAAAGTGAAGCTTCTGGGTCATGTGTGGATTCTTACAAAGTATGAGCTTCTGTTCCTCAGCATTGCAGCTTCTCCTTCCAGGGTCTTCAACAAATTCAGATGAGAGAGAACTGTTTGAACTGTGCGTCTTGGTCTAGTTAGGATCAAGAGAGATCATCCTGAATAAAGAAAACCATGGTTTTTTTTCAAGTTGGTGCTGTTTATATGAAGTTAAAATACTTCATCTTCAGCCTGCCAGGGAGTTCAGGCTTAGAACATTCATTCCTGTGGTACCTGAGACTATTTCTGAGGAAGTTTGTTGGGTCTTAGATGAGTAAAAGGTCTCAAGGTGATGCTGTTGCTGGTGCATATTGAGTTTAATATAAATACCTTAGAAAACTTTGGCAACAAAATTGAATTAAAAAACCCCATATCAATCAATACAAATTTACTCATTGCTATTCAAGGCAAGTTTCTTGTATGCACGTCTTAACTTCATCCCCACTCCCACATTGCAACAAGGCATTTAAAGACTTTTTTTACTTTTTGGAGCTGGGATATGGATGAAAATGGCTAATGTTCATCTCTACAGAACTTGAAGACTTGCTTTTGTGAATGTAACTTTTTTTCCTTTTAAACTGTTCTCCTCCTGTATTTCTTTCTTTTTACCACCAAACTAGCTATTTGTGTTTGACTACTTTATTTTAGCTAATCAGAGAAATTGGTGGCATAAATTTAAAGAAGAATGAGCCTCCGCTTACCTGCCCTTACAGCCTGAAAGCCAGAGTTCTGTTGTTGACTCATCTTGCCAGGATGAAAGTTCCTGAGGTCCTTGAAGAAGGTAATGGCTTCTCCCCTAATTGAATATTGTTGGAAACAGAGCAACACATTGCATGCTGCAGTACTTGTAATTCTTGTCCATTAAAGAGTTGCATGGTTCTCTGCTCAGTGATCTCTGTGTAGGGTACTTAGTTTTTCAACTTTAGTGACTCTTTAAAACATTTCCTTAGCACTTACTCATTCTTTTGGCACCCCTGTAATACTGATGTCCTACTTCTTAATGCTTTTTGGCTGCAAATATGACTGATAATTTTTTTTCTCTCTGTAGTAGAATAAACAGTTAAACATTTGAAGTATGTTTGCTTTTCAGAGTAAAGAAACCCAGTATTAGCATAATATTGCTCTCTATAACATTTCCACGCATGGTTATTTTTGGAGTTTTTTTGCTTGCTGTGTGAAGTAAAGATGACAAGATTAAAACTTTAAATAGCAGTTACATATGAGCTTCAGGTTTTGTTTTGCAGTTTTTCATACTTAGAATCATAGAATATCCCTAGTTGGAAGGGACCCACAAGGATCATGGAGTCCAACTCGTGTCCCTGCACAGGACAACCCCACAGCTGACACCATGTGTCTGAGGATGTTGTCCAGTCTCTTCTTGAACACTGTCAGGCCTGGGGCTGTGACACCTCCCTGGAGAGCCTGTTCCAGTGTCCACCACCCGCTGGGGGAAGAACCTTTTCCTCATGTCCAACCTAAACCTCCCCAGCACATCTTC